>JBBBVU010000009.1:670193-682563 GCA_037177055.1 Atherinosoma microstoma
AACTATTTATTTTTGTTATGATTTACAAAGCCAGAATGTTCAGCTGTTGAATGAAAGAGTTTTAAGTTTTATAGTAAGGTCTTCATGCCGTGCATTCAGCTGTTTTTTTTGCATCTTGAAATGACGAACTGGACATTTTCAGTCTCCACCGACAGACTGAAAACCTGGTTACAGGCTGCTGAATCAATCCTAATTCTGTTTTTGCTTCGATTTCTGGTGACTGCATCTATCAGGTACGGCTTTGAAGGGGTGATCCTGTCCATCTACGGGATGAACCGCTCAGAGCTGGAGTGTCCAGGGAAGGTTTGCAAGTTCCAGCAGCCTGAAGAGGTCCTGCAGCTACTCGATGTTGAGGATGCAAAACTCTACATCGATTTCATTGTTCTGGGCATTTTCTTCATCATCCTACGACTGGCCACTTACCTCGTCCTACGCTACAAGGTCAAGTCTGAGAGATAGTTCCACTGCCATCCATAACGGACTCTTTCCTGTGCACACGTGGGAGTTTGCCTCATTTCATTTTACTCATTGCTGCTAAATGGACAAAACACAAATCCTGATTCTGTTCTCCTGCCAGCAGCAGCTGGAGAGACGGTGCAGAGCAGTGAGGAGTCATCTTAGAAAACAACTCATGCTGTTTTACCTCATCAAGACTTGCGTGCACAAAGCTGAGCCACATTCAGCAGCATTTAATGTACATTTTAAAAGATAGCAAGGCAGATACGAGTCAATCTCATTAATGGGCGAGCAGGTTTATTCTACACTGTGCTGCCATTTTGTTGTAGCCTCCGATTTTATGACCACAAAAATTCCCCCTTTAAAAAAAATGCAAATACAAACAGTGTTTACATTTACCCTTAAAGCCAAGAGGAGGACAAACTGTTACACTGGAGAATAAGTGTGATAATTTGTGCCTCAGAAAGAGAAAATTAACCACAATTTCCCCACAGATAATCATGTGAGGATTATATTTGTATCCTGGATGATAGCAGATTGTTTTTTTTCTCTATTTTCTTTTCATGTGACTGAACTCGGGTGACAGTGTGGTCCAAAGCGTTTGCTTCCTGCATAGAAAAAAAAATCACCATTTGAGTTAAACTGTTTCTAACACTTTTGTAGTTATAAATTAAACTTTAATATGAGATACTAACTGAAACTGTAGTGTTTTGTACTTCTACCGTGTAATCTAAAATCTTTAAAATCTTAGTTGCCTTGTATGCCTTAAACGTTTTATACTGCAACACCTTTAATATTCAACGCATATCTAAATATATTCAAAAGAAATAGGCGAGTTACTTTATGTTCATCTTTGTTTTGCGTCCACACTTCATCGAGCAATCCTACGAGGACGTAACATGCGCACACCGTCATGTTTGGTGCTATCTGAAGACAACATAGAATACAATTGTTCTCATCTGGACTGCACGTTATGAGCACTAGGAAAGCAACCAAAGAGAATTGAATGCTACTGGAAGTATGTTCATATTTTATTTAGAGTGCATCAATGTTTTTTGTGTTGTGTAAATTAAAGTCCCTGTATGTAGAGTTTAGAGGGACCTGCTGGTAGAAATGACACAACTTTGATGGATAGAGTGTCAATTTAAGAAGCATTTTCTTTGTATAAACCTAGAAGTGTCCATTTTTCACCTCAGACAGCAGAGGTCATCCCTCTGCCGTGTTTGCACAGCCGTGACTCTGCAGTAGCTCAGACTGGGGAAAAATACCAAAGACTGGCTCGAGAGCAGGCCTTTCACATTTCTCGTGGCCACCGTTTTAGTTTCTCCTTTTGGTTGTAATCTGTAACTTTGCCACTAGGTGTCGGTATAGCCCTCATACTGACACTTAAACCATGTTATATTGAAACATTTTAACGGCTTGAACTTTAAAGGTACTGTAAACTGCTTTGTAAACTGAGTAATATTCAAATAAACACCGTTCTGACTAATTCAGTGACTTCAGTTTATTAAGTGAAACCATGATATAAGCAGGGGTTAATGTGGGATTTGCTATGTGGGGTTAACTGTGTCATAGCAAGTATTTGGTTACAGTCACAATAGCTACTGAAGAAGAGTATCAGTATTCATTTACACTGACATTACAAATCATCTACAATCTGACTAAACAGCATGTAATACATATTCATATGGTGTTCTATGTGATGGTTCTACATCAGGAGTGTCCAAAGTCGGTCCTTGAGAGCCGCTGTCCTGCAGGTTTTGCATGTTTCCTGCTGCAGCACCGGAATCAGATTGATGTTTGGGAAGAACAATTTATTTGAATCCGGTGTGTTGGATCAGGGAGACATCTAAAATCTGCAGGAATGCAGGTTTGCATGTAGATCCTCATGTTAGAATATAAAAAGTACTGAAAATATGGTCAAAAAATTAGATTTTGTATTTGGAAAATACATGAAATACATGAAACTGTGGTAATAAATAAACTTGAGTTTTACTTTATTGAACAACAACAATACAACACACAAACAAATGAAGTATACAACATAGTTAACATAACTACATTCAGATAACATGGGGTGCAAATATAAAATTATGAAAACAAATGCAAAGATTCACAAATACAACTTGTTTTGAGAGACTTTTTGTTATTCGAGTCTGATATTGACGTATTATTCTTCTGTCTTTAAGAAAATAAGTGAAATATGGTATTTTACTGGGAAAATTAAGTATGAAAAATAAATAGCAATCAGAATTAAAAGGTTTATTAAAAAAAAGAGAAAAAATCATCCTTTTGGGGATACTAAAAAAACTGAGTAACACGTTTTCCTCATTGCAGTGAGAAGTCTTTAAAAACATGGCCAATTATAAATCTGCTGAATTCTTTCCACAATCCCTGTGAAAGAGCAAAACCAGAAAACATGTGTCTCAGATTCTGGATGATCCTTACAGAAGCTGCATTTAGATTTATGACCCTTTTCAATGTAAGCATATAGACCTGGCTGGGTAACATTTATGAAGAATGTTGAATGACACATCCTTTACCTTATTTGTGGGGGACATCCAGACTTTCTTCAAGTTAATATCTGGAACATAATGATTCCAATAGGATGTTACATATGGGAGAGAGATAACATCTTTCTGGAACTACGAATTCTCTTTTTGCTGTTTAAACTTGAGTATTGAGACAGCTTTCTGATCAAAGGTCAAAGCCTTTCGATGTTTTAGCCAGCAGAGGGCAGCGCTGTCTTAACTCAACGCGGTTTTAAACCGCAGAAGAAGAAGACGTACGACGTACATCCGGTTGTGAGTGCATGGAAGGAGTGTTTATTCATGTAACTCCAAGGAGGTTTTTAGGATGCTGTCTACCTGCTGACAACCTCCCGTTCAGATCTACAGTAAGTAATTTCAGTGTGTTTGCTGCTGGTAACGTTCAGTGAAGATTTGACGCTCCTAATGCTAACGCATGCTACTTTTAGCAACATGTTTACACTTTAGCCAACTTCTTTATTTTAGCTAGCTCGTAAATACACGTAACATGCTTCCCTACATTAAAACATCTTTGATTAGGTCTTACTTTCGTGTCATTTCAGACTAAGTAATCGGCTCAAACGTGTATGCTTCTTATTCTCAGCTCAGGTCATTTATTGAGTCCTTACACATGATTGTTTTTATCAGGTTAAAATGTTTCGGCTCCAAACCAACATGTCGTGTTTACCTGCAGCAGGAGGAAGAGATGCCGCCTTTAGTCGGAGCTGAGCTCATCCACACACCGCTGCAGCTTTATCGATACCTCCTCAGATGCTGCAGGCAGCTTCCGTCCTCAGCCATGCAGCAGCACTACCGACACGCCATCAGACAGGTGAGCGCATCACCTGCAGGGTAGAGCAGGAACAGGTGTTACAGCGAAATCTGTGACCTGTCAGGATCTGTGCCTGCAGGGGGCGATGGTGAGTTATTTCTGTATAACAGTAAGTGAGGTCACACAGTCTGATGGCTATCAGAAATGGTGACCTGGACTACACTGGCTCCGTGAGGGTCGCATAAAATGTTAGGTGGGTCCAGATTATAGTGGGGAGGTGGAAGAGTTCCTAAAATCACTTTTATTAAAGTCTGGGTTTATTATAATGCAGGTACAGTTCGGTCATACACCTGATAAACTGGTCATGTTAAATTCTCATACATCTGGGGGGAAAAAGTAAAGCATTTACCTTTTTTTTTTTTTTAAAAAGAAAAAAAAGAAAAAGCTTTGTTATACAATTACTGCTTAGCTCAAAACATAATTAAATACATTTAGTTATCCCATAACCCATAGTAAGCGATGGTAAACTGTTAGGTTGCTATGGGGACCGCCTCTTCCTGTTGAATATCACACCTGATTTCCATAAATACTCTTCTTCTCTCGTCTATTAGGACGGTGATACAGTAAAAACTCACTATCGCCCCCTGCAGTCATAGATCCTGACGGGTCACACATTTTGGTGTAACACCTGTTTATACTGACATCAGATTTTTCTGAACCTTCAGGATTGAATTATTAGTGATTGTCAAATAACACTGCATAGCATAGAGGTTAGAACATGGGATGCTAGTTGTGTTTATATCGTATCCACGGATCATATTCCTGCCTCATTTTCTTCATCTCAAACTTTTCTGTTTACTCTTACTAAGTGCAATGATCTGCATAAGAACCACAACTGTGAATCATACATTATGTATAATCTTCACTCCTTGAGTGGTTTGCTTAGTCTGCAAAAATGGAGGATAAAAACAAACTCTTTTTTTTGCTTTTCGTTTCCAGGGTTACAACAGCCACTCAGACGAAGATGATCCAGAGAGGATACAGATGATGATCCAGAGAGCCATCACTGATGCAGACTGGATCTTAGAAAAAGTAAGATGACAGAGGAATGCCGGGGTTGTTTTTGTTTGTTTTGTTACAAATATTGTTTTCTGCTTATTCACAGTACGTCAAGAAGAAGTGAGCTTCAGGGGGAGAAAGGAGTCTGTGGGTGGTGCCTAACTGCCTCCATCATGTCGGTGTGTTCATATTATTTGCTGCTCATTGTTTTGAAGATGTGAAAAGAAAACCTTTCAGAATAAAAGTGTAAATACTTTATTAAATTTATTCTCACTGTCATGAGCTAGTAGTGTCGTTTGTCCAAAAGAAGGAAGCGACAGGTCTGGGACAACAGGGTTTAGAGATCAAGTCATCTTTATTAAAACAATAGTTAATAGCACTATGTTTGACATGTGCTCATCTACCAACATCTTGATAGGAAAAAATATATATTCATGATATAAACAGTATTCAAGTATAACCGTTTGTATCTTTTTATAGATGAATGAATCTGAAGATAACAGACGAAAAAACTGTAAGAGAGGAGGATGTTTCTTCTGTGCCGTGTCCAGACTGGCTGCACCAGAAGGATGGAATAAACAACATTTATATTTCAGCTCTCACTTATTTACAAATTCATGCACATGCAGTATTTATTTCAGCTGATAGAAAAAGTAACAAAACTAGATATACAGACCAATTATTCAGTATAAATAGTATAAATAGTTTTCCTTTATATAAATAGCTCCATCTTCTTTAATGTTGGTCTTACGATGCTGAAACATTTGGTGTAAACGTCGGGTTTCCATATGAATTCAAGCTTTCCTGTTGACAGTGTAAGTGACAGCTGCAGCGGGAAGAGGACGTTTTCTGATGACGCCGGCGCTTGGAATTACTTCTCAAAAGAAGCTGCAGCAGGAGTGACTCTGAAGTCAGAGTCACCCAGTACAGGCACTCTGGAAAGAGGGTGTTTCTCTGTCGTGTCCTCACTTCTGGAGAATGAACTGGTCAATGAACTCGTTTTGCTCAGATTCCACTTTGGACAGGGCTTCGTACTCGATGCGATATCTGAAACGGGAAGAGTTTACGTCACAGCGCGGAATGAAGCCGGAGTCAGAAGAGGGCTTAGCGTTCGTTTTACCTCTCGAGCTGCATCTTCTTCTCTGCTATGAGAGCCTGAAGCTGCTGCTGCTGGGCCTCTCTTTGCTTTGCTACTGACTTCAGGAGGTTCCGGGCACCGATTGCCTAAAGGAGTGTAGCAACAAGATCTTACTCTCATTTATTTATTGAACTTTTAAATAAAACTCTTGATATAAAATCTCCCTTCCATGAGTGTTCTGGCCAACTCGGGTCAGCGGTTGTAAACAAACTAAAACCAACTAATGGACACGGAGATCTCCTAAAATTAAGCAGCACAGTTATAAAAGGCTAAATGGAGACAGAATTGATCAAACAAAGTTGCAACTCAATGTATCGACTTCTAATATATTTAAAGCTTGTTTGAATTCATTTAACCTCTTCTTAACGGGGCCTATTTTTTCTGCCTCCTGTTCGACATCCCAAAAATAAATGAAGTGTATCTTCACAACTAAAAGGGCTGTGTGTATGAGCTGGGTAAATTCACCTGGAGCACAGCATATATAAAAAAAAACAGAAATGTTATCTCCTCCTAAAGAAAACCACGTTACTTTCAGTGGAAACCAGAGGATAGCAGCCCAGTTCATCTAGGAATGAGTAAAGTAATGTGTGATGAGGAACTGTGCTACAGTAGAAGGTAAAAAGGTTTCCAGGTGTGTTGATTGAGGTGTTACGCAGGTAAATATCTCAGGAAGCCATCAGCCGATGTTGATGATGGACGCCTCTATCATTGGTCAGAGTCAGGAGGATCCAGGGATAGCCCCCCACATTCACCTTAGAAACACCATGAGGATCCAGAAAGAAGAGAAGCCCAACATAATAAATGATAGGAAGAGAGAGTACTTCACTATAAAACCTCCTTCTTCTCCATGGCAACCAGCAGGACCTTCATGGTTCATGTCAAACTAAGGCAGAGTCATAGGAGAACACATTAGTAGTTTTTTAGAGCTGGAATTAAAACAGCTAAAGTAAGACCTGATTTCTGATCCAGAGTTTTTTAGAGCAAAAGTAAGGCGTGATGATTTATGATGGTGGCTGCTAGCTTCCAGAGTTTCTGTCCCACAGCGATGAGACAGACACGTCTGTCCCACGGCGATGAGACAGACACGTTTGTCCCACAGTGATGAGACAGACATGTTTGTCCCACGGCGATGAGACAGACACGTCTGTCCCACGGCGATGAGACAGACACGTTTGTCCCACGGCGATGAGACAGACATGTTTGTAATCAGCAGAGTCTCTGCTTTCATTCGACTCCTTGTTTGTGTTGAGAAATGATTAGAAGCTCTAAAGTGGACAGTGATGTCCTCGTACTTTTCTTACATTCCCATAGAACTGTTCGGGGTTTGAACTGTGTTTGGTTGCCGATGCTTGGTAGAGTCTTTTAGCTGAGTTTCTCCCCGTCATGTTGCTAAGCTACATGTTAGCATTGCTGCTTCCTGGTGTCTGTAAACATCTTCTGGAATGTAGGATGCCATGCTGTACAGGCCACTCTGGTCCAGAAGAGGTTAAACTTTAGTCTTTACAGGATCGGCTGCAGGAAAAAAAATAACATATATTTTATTTAATCAGTTAAAACAGTCTGTGTGTCCTTGTCCCTGATTTTTCTTCTTTTTTTTTTTGTCCTTCAAGTCCAGTTCCGGATCGTCTCGATGGATGCCAGTTTCATCCCTGTGGATCGAGTAGTAAGTCTCTTTTATTTCCCCTCCAGATTCCTGCTGCATTGTAAGACGTGTGTATTAATTACAGCCGGCGAAGTTCGTAATCGACTGTGATTTCTCGCAGGCGCTCGGTAATTCTGGGGAGCCAGGTTTATTTTGGTTCAGGAGAGTGGGAGGTGGAAGTGGGGCTGTTTGTTGATGTTTGAAGACGGCGTGGGTGTGAGGCGCTGTGTGGAGTAATGAGATAAACATGCTGTCAGAGTTCATTTGGCACACACTGCATCTGACCCAAACATCTGAATCAATACTGGCACGCAGGCCTTTTCCGTTTGTGACGAGAGCATGAAAATGTGTCTGCGCGCCGCGGTTCTAATCCGTCCTGCATGATGACAGCAGCTCGCTGGAAACGACTGCATCATCTCACAGCTCAACATCTTCATGGGGTTTTTTTTTTTGCAGGGTTTTGATTAAAGGAACTCTGACGTTTTGCACAACACGGGGTTGATTTTTACTAAATTAGCATCTAATCGTGAGGATATTTGAAGACTTTAGTTCTCATTTCTATTGTGTTTTAATCTTCTTTGTGCTGCAAACTATATTAATTGTAATTTTATTTTTTTTATCTTTTCAGTACAAAGAGGTGGCGCTGCAGGTAAGAAACCTAAAGTAGAATCAGTTCATTTGCATTTGAGAGCAACGAGTCTGACATTCCTCCTGAAACATGCTGACTTGTCTTTCTTTTTCAAAGAGTTCAAACATGTTTGACAGAAGGAGAGAGAGAGATGGGGGGGGCGGCATTATGACATTATAAAGTTCCCAGTTGTGTTGTGGGAATGTGGGACGGGTCTCTTTGGCTTTGGGAATCTGACAGATTCAGAGTTGAAGGTTATGCAGGAGGCTTATTAATTAAATTCAGATTTTTAAGAAACATTTATTTAAAATCTCCTCGACCAGCAGTAGAGGATGCAGGACTCCCACCATCATCTGTAGAAATGTATCTGTGGTCCGGACTATCTCCTCTCCGGCTACGCTCCCGTCAGGAAGGTTTTTATCATGTCAGAGGTTAGCAGGTCACTCCAGATCGTATCGGATGGAATGAATTTGCAGGACGAGTTTCGCTCTCTGGAATAAAACCGTGTGGGCAAATGGTTCAACAGAATTTCACTTTGTAAAAAATAGTAAAGAATTACTTCATTTTATCATCCGTTATGGTTTATTATATCTTTAAAGGTCCGGTAATCCATCAGATCTATGGGGTAGAACTGTAAACCGATGCTAGCATTAAAATGGTAATATTACTTTTTTATGCTTTCGATTTGACTTTTATTTCTATCTTATTTACTTTTCTCCATTTATTTTTATTATTATTTTAATTAAAAAGTCATTTCTGTACTTAAAGATGTAAATTAAAACAAAGAAAATAAAATATAATAACGACATTTTCCCATTAAATGAGCTGATTGAACCATTTTTAATGTTCACTAAGTTGTTGTTTTTCTTAGTGAAAGGTTGAGATGACAGTTAATGATGTAATAACACTAATGGGATAATGAACATTTACTTTTGACGTAACCAAACCCAGAGATGACAGGCAGGTTTATTTCCACACATTCTCAATAAAATTCATTAGTCACTGAACATGAGTTCGGGCTGATAGAACCGGCTGTTAAAGGGTTAAGATCTGAAAAATAATGCGAGGCCTGGTGTATGGTTGTATTGAGCCAGTGTGCAGGACCTGTACTCTGACTGGTGAATACCAACAACACGCCCACCGTAGTTCTGATATAAGGTCGTAACATTAAATAAGCTCCTTTTTTAAGAAACAAATGTCTGAACTGTGTACAGGATCCAAACTCTAATCGCATTGCCCAGTGGCTGGATAAGGTCATCGACAGTGGGATCCTGGACCTCTCCCACCCCACTATTCCTGAAGCCGTGCAGGGAAGCTACTTGATCACCGCCGTGACAGATAAAGGAGAGCAGATATCCCACAGCTTTGAAATCAAGGAATATGGTGAGATTTAGTCCCACAATTTAAAATAATAAAGCGTCTCAAACACCAAAGCGCTGACTATGATTCTGTTTTCTTTGCTGTAGTTTTGCCAAAGTACGAAGTGAAGGTCCACCTGCCCAGCGTGATCACCATCCTGGATAAAGAGGCCACCATGAAGATCTGTGGAAAGTGAGTTTAAGAGATGATGATTTTGCTCATGCTGATTATGATCAGAACTTTTTTTTTTCTTTTTCAAAGTAAGTGTCTAAACAGTCTTATATTTCCAGCCAAAAAGTCTTTTTAGATCTTGTTTTGAGGGTAATTTACTGGGCAAGAGCAGAAAGTTTAGATAATTAATTACGTTTTGAGCTTTTTTTAAAAATTATTATTCATTTCTTCCTGAATGACTAAATCCTTAAATTATTTTACACACACTTTGTTTGATTTATATCACTGAGATAAAATTGTATCTTTCAAAACTAATTTTAGCTGTGAACCGGTTGAAGACCTCCCAGTAATAATTCACACTCACACGGCAAAACTGAGAAATCCTCCATAAAAGAAAAACTTAACGTGAGAAGATTCAGACTCTGAACATGTGAAATAATCAGCCTGACTTCCTGAAATAAGGACAAATATAAGATTAAAAGTATCCTGTCAAAGCTTATTTAATGGTTTGTTTTCTTTATTTTGAGAGAAAAGATCTTAAAACAAGAGCCACTTAACACGATGATTCTTCTGAGTTCATTGAACTGTTACTGCAGCAGATCTAATAAATCTGATCCATCAGTATCGATGTCATTTAGTCTGAATGCTTTTTGTATGTTTCTTAAGGGGAAAAACTATTAAATGCACTTGTTGTTCTTCCTGTTTAGTTGCTCTTGTTTAAAGGTCTTTTCTCTCAAAATAAAAAACATTTAAAGACGCATTGATGGAATAGTTTTTATTTAAAGACCTTAAAATGACTTGTAATGAGTGTTTCACAACTTTCTCACTTGTATGAAGTCCAGATATTTTTTCTTATTTCAGGAAATCTGACCAAGTGTAATTTATCTTACTGAACTGGAAGACTTATTTAACTTTTTAAATTATAGTCTGAATCTTTTCCTCTTTTTATATTAAGAGGCTTATTTCTACAGTGTTCCAGTTGGAGTCTGTAATTTTGTAAATCCAAAAGGAAAAAGCTTTCCAGCTGAAACTGTGTCCTTCCCTGCAGGTACACTTACGGGAAACCAGTTCTTGGTTCAGTGAAGGCAGAGTTTTGCAGAACTGCCATCCAGTTTTACTGGTACATTCGTGCCCCAGAAAAAGACGTCTGCAAGACTTATCAACTGACTGTAAGTACTCCTGATGGAGGCCACGTCCGTCTCTATGGAGGCAGAAAAGTGCCACAATGAAACGCATGAATACGGCATTGAATGATTTAATAAAATTTGTCATTTAAAATTGGAAATACATGCATGAATATTAAATATATTATTAATCTGAAATATAATTTATTTTATTTTATGTAAAAACACGTAACTATTATTTTTCATCTGTCAAACCTGATGGGTGTGGCTAACATTTTCATTACTTTGGAAGTTAAAGGAACGGTATTTCTTTTTGTTTTTGTTTTTTTTTTGTCTTAATCTCGGGAACTAATACATGTAGGTATATACTGCCTCCTAATGTAGATACAGATACCTAATGTGTGGGAATATTTCGACTAGCTCTGCAGGGAATCCTGATTTGGATTTATTGTGACTTAACTAATCAGATGTCACGATCTGTCGATGAGCTGCAGTGTTTAAATGAATTCATGATGCAGTTCAGGAAACATAATTATAAACATTTGTACTTCAATTTAAATCTCATTCAGTAATTTTTTTATTATTTCCTATTTTTATTTACTAATGATAGTCATTAATTATATATTTGAAGCATTTTAAGTGTTTATTTCTAATACTTTATTAATGACATATCTTAGTAGTTATTGATAATTTATCAGTTTATTAAATATTTGTTTTCAAATGTAGGGAATTAATTTAGTTTAATTATTTAATGCTGTATTTAAATATTTCATTGTGACACATTTTTGCCTCCATATATTGCTGTTCAATATTTCTTCCTGTCCTTTTTTTATTTTTATTAACCCTTTTTGATTTACTTTCTAGACGGATAAAAGTGGATGTGCTTCACAAACTGTGGATCTGTCCGAGTTTTCCCTCAGCAAGAACCTGTATGCCGACAGTTTTGAGGTGACGGCTGAACTGGAGGAGTTTGGCACCGGTAGGTTGGCAGAAACTCTCGTACTCTTCACTGAACTGGCGGCACTGGTTCCTAATGGACTGTGGTCTGTTTCTACCACCATGTAGGAGTCGTTCTTAAAGCCAGCGGGAAGACCAGCTTCAGTAACCAGATCAGAAGCGTCAGTTTTGAGGATCTGCCTGAAGCGTACAAACCTGGCATCCCATTTGAAGGAAAGGTAAGATGAAAGATTTCCAGAGGTCAATTGTTAGAAAGTATGATGGAAAATCTACATTCAGATTGGTTTCATGCATTAATTGGAGACACTAATAGTTTCCTCACCACTGGACTTTTCCAACTTCTGCTCTTTGCTTATTACTCGTGTCTCTAACATGACGTTTCTGTCACTTAAGCCCCTTTCAGACTTGCTCTGAAAAGCGGTAACGTTGCGGACTTTATACCGTTCTGCTCTTTTTACCTCGGAGCTGTAAGGCAAATTTATTTATAGAGCACATTTCATGTACAGGACAATTCAAGGTGATTTACATTGTAGAAA
>JBBBVU010000009.1:736226-747769 GCA_037177055.1 Atherinosoma microstoma
TAATAATAATAATAATAATAATAATAATAATAATAATAATAATAATAATAATAATAATAATAATAATAATAAAAAAAAAATTAATCTACTGAAATTTTTTTTTTTTAATTTAAAAAAAAGTCAGAATTCTGAGATTAAATGAAAAATAAAAAATACTCGCCAAAAAATTATTCTTTTTTTGGGGGGGGGGGAAGTCAGAATTCTGACCTTTTTTTTTTTTTCATGAAAAAAAAATATTTTCTACCGAAAGAAAAAAAGGGCCTTTGTTTTGGGGGAAATTATTATCTGAAATAATAATAATCTTTTTAAAAATCTACCGAAAAAAAATATTTTGAATTTTCGAAAAAAATTCGGAATTCTGACTTTTTTCTCAGAATTCCATCTGTCCTCCTTCTCCAGCGGCCCTACATCTTTCTGTATGAACCTGCCTCCTTCTGTCTCCTGTGTAAAAACTCGAGGTGAGACCAGCTGAAACCAGGATGGAGAACCTGCTAGAACCTGCTAGAACAGCTGTCTGCAGCATCTCCTCATAGAAAAGTTATTTTCACCACCCGTCCCACCAACTGAAACCTGTTTACTTGACATGTCTGCACAAAGTGTTTCTGCCCAATACGGTCGACTTTACTCGACTCATAAATAACCGAGTCTTCTGAGATGTTCGTTGATCCTTGACGGTCCTCGCAGAGAGACACATGTCTCTAATTTCCCTCAAGTCCAAAAACAGCTGTCCCAGTATTATTATGATTCTTTTGTGTCTTCTCCATTTCTGAGTGTCTTTAATACAAAACCTGCAGCAGTAGTGGAGTTTTGTTTGCTCTGAGATCTCTTCAGCATCATCTTCAGCTTCGTATTTGTTCTGGAAATGTCTCTCAGTGTTACATGTGGGCAAGACAGTGTTGTTGGTAATTAATGTAAATGCAGTGTTTCCCCTACCGTTATACAGACCCTTTCCAAAAAATTAGAATATCATCGAAAAGTTTATTTATTTCCATAATTCCATTAAAAAGGTTAAACTTTCATAGATTATAGATTCAGAGCCCACAATTCAAACAATTTCAAGTATTTATTTCTTTATTTTTACACATTTTGGGCTTCCAGCTCATAAAACCCACGAAAACAGGAATTCAAAAAATTAGAATACTGTGAAGAAATCAGCATTTACTTCTCAGTTTTTGCACAAAAAAAAGAAAAAAAGTTTAACCTTTTTAATGGAATTATGGAAATAAATAAACTTTTCGATGATATTCAAATTTTTTGGAAAGGGTCTGTATATGCAGGCCCCTCCCTACGAGACCCTCCGCCCCGTCTACAAGGTCAAGTTCATTCATTTTAATCTGGTTTTGTCTGCAGCGCCGAGTCACGAGTCATTTCAGGTTCCTCTAGAACAGGTTCCTACTTTGTTCTTTTATTAACGTCAACACGTTATCTGAGATCTGAACGGTGAGAACATTTAGAGCGACTCCACTGAACGAAACAGTTTCCATCAGGACATTTAAAATTTAACTTTTTTCCGTTTTTTTTTACCACCACATTTCAGCCACGTGACGTCCCAGGTGGGAAGGTTCATGAATACCTACATAAGTCAGCAGTCCCAATTCTAAGGTTGCTGATATTTACACCCAGAATTCATTATATTATATTAAAACTATCACTACAACCCGATTTTCATCATGACATTTAACTACCATATTTACCAGATAGAGTCTCTGAATAAACACGACATGTTGTGGCTGGATTGTAAACCTCCTGGATGGGATAGAAACGTCTGGAAAACCTCCCTAGACCACCTAAAGGGTGAACTATCCATCCCAGAGTTAAACCCTACCTCTCCTGAGACACAGCCGACTATATAAGCGGTCTAACTCAGATCTGGTGGAGTTTAAAGGGTTCGTTTCTGCTCCGACTGAGCCGCTGTACCTTGTCTTTCTCCCGCTGGATGGCGCTCTCCAGCTCGTCCAGCTTGTGCTGCAGCTGAGTGATGATATCCGTCTCTGCTTCTATCTGGTCGAGCTCCGCCTGCCTCTCGCCCTGCAGCAAGGCACGCTCCATCTCAGCCTGAAAGATAAAGTGGAAGAAATCTGTCAGAAACGGCTTAAACGTCTCATTTTTTACATCCAGACGGCTCTGCCCTACCTCTTGTTTGGACTCCTGAAGCTGCTGCTCCAGCTCCGTAAGCCGGCTTTTCAGCTCGTCGATCCGAGCCAGGACACGAACCCTCTCATCCTCCAGGTAAGCCAGCTCTGATCGCCCGCCTCCGGAGCTGGAGGAGTCCTCATGCTGCAGCAGGAGGGGGGGGGGTGAAGTCAGGTTACTTAAAACAGGAAATGTGAAGAAATACTTTCCACAAACACAGAATTCCACTCGCTCAACGGACCGGCGACGTTCTCCCCCCCCTCCCATAAACAGCACAATAAACAGCATTTTCTTCCAAACTAAACTAAATGCAGCTTTGTTACATAACACATGCAAGATGTTCACATCGCATGCATCCGTGTGAGCCGGGAGCAGCAAAGTGACGTTTCCCTCTGCTCAGGATGCTGCTGCATCCTCACCATGGACCCCCGGAGGCGCCTCGGCCAGACGAGGGAACCCCCCCCCCCCGGTAGCAAAGCCATGCACATGCTCAGCAGCATGCAGACGGCACGGTCGCAGCGAGGCAGGAACGTGTCTGACCTGTTGCTCTCCGTTCTGCAGCGCTGAGGCTGTGCAGGGAGCCGGAGACATCCTCACCTCCTGATGGGTGCTCTCCGTGCTGCTGCACTCCTCCTTCAGGTTCTCCTCGTCGCTCTCTCTCTGTCTCTGAGCCAGGCGCAGCGTGGCCGAGGACAAGGTCCCCGCTAGGACGTTCTCCACAGACGCTCTCCTCCCAGAACTCTCCACAAAACCGCCAGGGAAACCAGTCCTGCCCAAGCCCAGAGGGTCCAGCCCGGCGGGCTCCCCTTTGTTGTATTCAGCACAGAGGTTGAGGATGGTCTCCAGCCGCTGCCTCTCCTGTGGACAACCACATGAGAGTTAAAGGTGAGAAGGTAAACCAGAATCATTTAAAGTCAGTTTTTGTTGATTGATGTTTCCACCAGTGAATAAAGAGCTTCCTGCAACTTCTGGATGGACTCAATAAAGAAACGTGATCAGAGAAAATGTGAAAACAATCTTATTGAGATCCATCATCTCGGTAGTTTTATGAGCTAATCTGTACGTGGACATCTTTTTCTCATAGTTTATCCAGATGAACAGAAACCTGAACCACTAAAAACCCTTCAACTCAGCTCAAACCAACATGAAACCAAGACATAAGTAGACTCTGAAGCTGCATTCACACCAGGATAGTCGGCTAGACTCGGTTCAGTTGGAGGGTGCAACCTTCTTCCAGACCCAGACCGTGTTCACGCTGCACGACTCAAATCAATCAGAACTTTTAAATAACGTGTTCCTCTCTTTGCACCAAGGAGGAGAAAAAAAACTTTCTCCCACCCAGAACCGCCTATCCTCCCAGTTTTTGTGTACCCACGAAGCTGCACGCTGGACCCACAAGGCACTTTGTTATGCAGTCCGCTTCATGTATTTGGTCGACTTGAAGTGAACCGAGATCCGCATCTGTACGTGGACCGAGTCTGCTTCTTGGATCCGAACCAGAATTCGTTTGCGGGTTCACACTTCCCCAAACGAAGAAGACTTTCCGAGCCAACAGACTGGGATTTGAATAAAAATGGCGGAGTGGACGCGTCCTGAATCTGCTGAACTGATGGTGAGCATTTATCACTGCTCCAGTTGCATCCTGCTTCTATTGAAAATAAATACACATTGAAATATTTTCACAATGATTCTATAATATATATATATATATATATATATATAAACTGGAGATTGAAAAAAGTAAATTTGCTAAATTATAATTTAATGAAAAAGACATTGTTTTTTCATTTAATTGAGTTGAAAAAATAATAAAACAAACAAACAATGCGGTCCTGGACCAATGAGAGCAGTTTGCTGATGAGCAGGGGGCCAGAATACCTGTGGACAGGTGTAGAAGTCTGATGGAGAGTTACAGAAAACACCTGATTGCACTGATCGCCTCAAACGATTGTTCTACTAAATATTAGCTGCTGATGATGTAACTTATATTAGTTTATCATATTTTTTGCTTCTCTTTTAAAAAGATTTCTATTGAACCACAATTCAAAAACAATGTCATGATTTTCATAAACTTTTTATATATTATTACTTTTGTCCATTTCAGCTTATTTAAGTGACAGATGATTGTTTTCCTTCTTTAATGGAAGGTAGGAATCAATTCTACAACTACTTACTTTGAATAACCTAAATAGATGAAACAAATAGTAACCGAAGCAACACGTCTCGTCTCGTTACCAAACATACGAGGCAGCCTGCACCGTCCTCCCCAGACTGGCCGTCCAGCTGTCACTATGAGGGGTCAAGACCACCTACAGAGGGGGGGGGGGTCTGGCAGGCCAGCACAGCGCGGTGACCTCTGAACTGTAAATGTCTGTTCATGTCTGCAGCTGAAGTCTCTGCAGGAGACACGGCGTCTCCTGAACAGCAGAGGCTGGACGGTGAGGAGAGCGTCTGGTCTCTCACAGCTTCCCTAGCGAGGGCTCTGCAGCCCCTCCATTAGCTCAACCTGTAATCTGTTGGCTTCAAATGAGATGGGGGAGTTTAAAAAAAGAAAGAAAAGAAGAACACTGTGCTAAGAATCCAAGTCTACAATTTCCCCAGTCCTCCCACTACAAATTACATGACTCAGCCTTCTGATGGAGGGAATGTCTCACTCGAGGCCCAGAGGCTCCTAAACGTGTCTGCTGGGTGATTAGTTAGAATTAAGGGCATGAATCTGTCTGTGATCTGTTTGGCCTCGACATAAATCAGCTTCAACTTTGATGCCCGACATGAAAACGGTGCCTCAAGAGTCGGTCAGTGTGTTAATTCCTAAAGTTTCTCCTCAGGCCGACTCGTCCCGAGCTGGAAACTGTGTCACACATCACACAGATATACAGCTAGCTATAAAAAGTTTCCTAAAAATTAAACAAGTTTCAGAGCAAAGACTCATCTATGATGGAAAATGTGGGTTTACTCGCTCTCATGATGGACAGCGTGAGAAACGAAAGCTCCGCCCCTGAACCGAGGCGAACGTTCAAGCCAAGACGGCTTGTTTAAATGACAGATGAACTAATACTGGCCTTTAAAAGCAGGTTAACACCCACCATTCCTGAAGCTACCATAACAACAGACCCCCAACCCGACCCCGCATGACCTGAGAGGGTCCAGGTGACTGGGGCAGAACCCAACGTCATCCTGTCCCACATCCAAACCAAACACCGTTAGCTTAAATCCCGCAGCATTCATACGGATTGGTCAGAAATATTCAGACTTTGGTAAGAGTGGCCAGACTTGTACAGCAATGCTACATTAGCAATGCTAAGTTAGCGATGCTAACTTATTAATTCAATGCTAATTCTAAATATTGGGCTTTCATGATTTATACATTACGTCTCCATGGGAAGCTCACCTACTAATATCAATGCTAAGTTAGCAATGCTTTTTTTTTGAGTGGCAAGACTTGTACAGCAATGCTAAGTTAGCGATGCTAAGTTAGCGATGCTAACTTATTAATTCAATGCTAATTCTAAATATTGGGCTTTTATGATTTATACATTATGTCTTCATGGGAAGCTCACCTACTAATATCAATGCTAGCAATGCTTTTTTTTTTTTTGCGACCCCAGTCATGCACTGCTAATTTTGAGATAAAAATCATTAACTAACTTTTACTGTAATACACATAATTTGGCTCTTTTTGTGTAACTATAAGCATTAAAATGCTACATGTTAGCCAAAAGAAAACACTTAACACGAGTAAACCTGCTACCGGCGTCTTAAATAAGCCATGATCTGTGCTACACTCGGGAGAAGCTAAGCTTGTTAGCCACACAATAAACCAGTAGTTCAGAAAGTTTTTAAGCCACGACCGTGAAGAAAACACATGTCTGTGTTTGCGACCCCTCCTCACCCCTCCCAAGACGACCAAGTGATTATGTGCGTGATATATTAAACGGGTCGTCCTGCAGCATCTACTGAATGTAATACTGGTTACTGGGAGAACACATCTACATGCCCAAAATCAGTTTCTCTCACAGAGACGATGCAAAATTCAGATTTTTGATATGGCACGAGTAATAACTTTGTTGTTTCTGTATTATGTTAAAAATTAAGGTGCTAATTCTACAGATTCATCTCTGCATTAATGGTTTATTTTGAAAGCCCTGATACAAATCCCAAATGTATTAGCTAACTTTAGGCTACATATCTTTTATAATTATCTGCCGACCCCCTGAAATGATCTCATGACCCTATGGGGGTCCCGACCCCCAGTTTTAGAACCACTGCAATAAGTAATCCTAAATAAGCAATGCTTTTTTTTTTTTTTAATCAATAACTCTTATCTAATGAACACGAATTAGACTTTGTTGTTTATGTTTACATTAAAATTATATTAAGATGTCCAAAATAAAACCTGATACTATAGGCTGATGAAAAGAACATGCTAATAGAAACAATTTACCTTGGAAAATTACTCATATTAAGTCCAATATTTGTTTTATTTGTTCATAATTTGTGCTCTACTAGAAGCTAAGCTTGTTAGCCACACAATCTGTTCATACTAACTTCAGATTGCTCCAGTAGAAGTGGTCTGTGTGAACTTATTTTATGCAAAGTAGAAATGTGGGAGGAGAAAGACTCTTGATTTCAGCATTTAAAGTTGGTTTATTTCCACCAAACTAAACATTCTGGTGAATCTTTTCTAAATGTTTATGTTCTCGGGTTTTTATCTTACAGTAAAGTGTACAGTAGGTCGTTAGAGCTGCAGACGCAGACTGGTATGCAGACGGTGTAAACCCCGTACATGTGAGTTTTAAAAGGAGTTCCTACCAACCACAGGACTGTGGAGGAATGCCTGAGTTCCCAGAAGTTTTCCAAGCTCGACCCTGCACCCATTCGCAGACATAATTTCCCACATTCCAAGCAGATCCGGGCTGGATCGGGACACGTTAAAACTAAAACTATCAACTTTTACAAGCTGAAAAAAATGCCTCATTTCACTCTTCACTTTCCTTATATTCACCCTCCCAGCATCCCTTCCTTATCCCTCCTCCTCCCCTGAGAGTCAGTCTCCTGTTTTTCTCTCCTCTTCTTCTTCTTCGGGTGCCTTCGGGGTCTTATGTGAGCAGCCACATTCGTCTCCGCTGCTCTCACCTACGTCACAGGCGTAAACAGAGAGCTCCAGCGCGTAGTATTTCCAGAGTAATCTGGAGAAGTTCAACAAAGCTTTATTCTCCACATATATCTGCAGGCAGCGGTGGGGGTAGATGGGGGGGGGGGTCACATTCACCACCTCCTTAACAGTCTGCAAAATAAACCCCATTCATGATCAAACTCGGATCCTCAGAGATTTCACCACATTCAGGTCCCAGAGGAGGAACAAGCAGACGATCCCAACAAAGAGACGCCTCTGTTTTAGTTCTTCCTCTCTTCAAGCATAAAAGCAACATAGGGAGGAGGGGGAGGGGGGTTAAAACGAGGAGGCTCTCTTAAGATGATAAGCTACTGTTCGTCCATGTTGGTGTCACCGCCACTGATCAACAAATGAAAACATGGAGTTTTCCAGCTCCCGTGGGGGGGGGCTTGGCTGGCATTTAATCCACTGAGGTCTCTTCTTTGACTGGGATCCAAGCCCAGGAGGCATCTCTCAGAGTGAAGCCCAGGTTCCAGTTATCATGTCAAACACTTTCAGCAGAGAGATAAAAACATCAAAGACTACCCAGAGCAATGAAAGGCTGGATGGGAGTCACACTTCCACATTCAGCTGGGGATAATAAGGAGGCTTATGGCTGATTATTGTTAAAAAAAACACACACACAAAGATAAGACTGACTGCAAGATGTGGAGCCAGTTGCATCAGCTTGAAATTAAACAGTCTGCTGTGCACAAAAATTAGAAGATTAAATATCAGCATCGCTGCAGAAACAGTGTGCTGAGTAACCGTGTGAGAGTTAATGAACCGAGCAGCCAAAGTAAACATGGCGACGCTTCAGCAGCTGTCGGGCCGGAGGACGAACACGCCTGCCGCCAGCACAACAACTTTCACATCAACACAAACAAGACCCTCGTACAAGTTTACATTTATTACACGGTTCTGCGTTCGGCTCTTCTTTCTGTTACTGCAGCTAAAACGTCTCAGCATGTTAGCGTCGTAGCATTTGATCCTGTCAGACAACTTGGTTTCAGGCGTTCCACAAGGATCCATGTTGGGACATCTTCATTTTTTTTATCTCTGTTGACAACTTATAAAACATCCCATGACAATATCTCGCTGCTCCTTCCCTAACTTCCAGAAGTAATATTCCATATTTTAAACATTTTTAAAACCATTTCATTCAATAATTTGCCAAAAACTTGTAGTAATTCAATAGATGACGTCTCTAGAAGCAGCAGTTTTATTAATATTAGGCATGTAAATACGTTTTATATGTAATCAATGAATATCTATTAAATGATTGTTGATTTCACAGATTCTGCTGATTTAATTCAGGATAAGACGATTGATATGATTGTTACAAATAACTAAAATAAGACATTTTAGATGGCATAAGAAAAGAAATTAGAACAATTCTACACGTTTCTTAATGATTACCAATGTTTGATCAATATTTTCTACTTGGATCAAAGTGTTGTTACACTTCTAATATTTAGAAATAAGGTATTCTTAAAAATACTTTACTTTAAATGTATATTTTCATTCATTCACTTATTTATTTGTCTTAAACATTTCAAAATAATCTCTTATTACAAGTTAGAATAAAAATAGTAAATAATTGACTGATAATTACTGGGATAAGCTCCAGCCTGGAATAATCGGACAGATGGACGGACGGATGGATGGACTATTATATAAAGGATATATAGAAATTTATAATACTTCATTTATAAAATATAAAAATAAACACAAAATAAATCAAAATTAAGTTAAAAATACTATCAAAAAAATAAGTTGTTTTCCATTTTTTATTTCAATTTCATAAATAGAAACCACTAGCAGCGGGTTAGTTTGACTGGAAATGAGGGCAGTCTGGCCCGTCCACAGTCTCTAACTGGGAACTGGAGAAACAACAAACCTGTCAATCACAAGCAAACACCCTAAAGCATGCCCTGCTTCACCATCTATTTCACTCTAAATGGGATGGAAACTTTAAACCAGTGGGAACTCTGAGGTCACTAATCAGGCAACAAAAACTGAAGGGTCATTTTTTAAAAACATCTTTATTTTCTAAAATGGAAGAAATTCCAGGATTCAGTTCATTTTCAGAACTTAATGTATTTCTAACCCATTTGTCCTTTTGGTTAAATGTGACTTTCTGAACACTTGTAATTCTGGTAAAACTGCTTACGTAGCTTCTGAAGTTGTACAAGGAGGAAAATAGCAGAATATTCTGAAGCATCCATCCTCTGGTTCATCCCAGAAGCCCTGCAGAGCAGAGAGATCTCATGGAATAAACATTAAAACTTCCTGGCTGAGATGTGAAGATTAACTTCCCATCGTGGAGTTTAGCTCTTCTCCATCCTTAATTGAGCTTCAGATCATGTATGCAAGTTTAAATCATGTGTATGATTAAATAATAAGCATTTCTCCACAGAGCAGCAGGCTTCTGTTCATTTCTACTGAACTAAAGTGAACACCTTCCACATGCTGCGGTGTGATAATCTGAAGAGAAGGAACATTTCTTTGTTTAAGCCAGAAAAGCTGCAGCAGAAAAGCAGAGAGAGGCGATGAAAGCTCCCTTGTTAATGACTGAACCACTCTGCATCACATGCAGGCCTCAGAGCGCTCCAGATATTACCCAAACCGGCTGAAACATCACAACGCTCTATTTAAACTCATTTATCGACGTGCAGAGCTTCTGTAATATTAGCAGCGGCATCAGTTACCTTCATGAGAGCTGCCGTATTGTTGAGGAAGACCCGCTTCTCCTCAGCCAGAGCCAGCAGATACACCACGGCCTGGTCCCTGCCCTGACCCCCTCGCCTCGGTGGCGGTCCAGTCCCGCTTCCACCCGGCACATGACCGCGCTCCATCGGGATCAAACAGCTGCACCGGGACCCGGAGAGGTTCCCTCTGCACCCTACGCCGGCTTCTTAACTGGCTGTGCTACTTTGGGACGGATGCAGAGCAGCCTAACCCCCACCCCCTTCCCTCCAAACCTTCCCCAGGTCTTGTGAGAGGTGGTTATGGATCACAACTTCTCCGGTGGGAGGCGGCCTGCTGGGTGCTTCTAAGAAAAGCAAAGAGGACTAACTTTATACAGCGAGCAGAACTTTATACTGCATGAACCGGCTACTGGAAATAAACTGATGAACTTATCATGAGCTGGAGAGAACAGGGACAGATGCAGCTTTCATCTAGTCGGCTACAGAGTTTCTCTCGGAGCCAAACTTTATTCTCATTAAGAGGTCTGTTTAATAATAAAACAAATACATTCAACCCTTTAAAGTGCCAATAAACATCAGATAGCTTCTCCATCTGTGCTTTCAGGGCGTGAGTGTTTCAGTTCAAGACCAACTCTGTAATTATAGTAAAATATTAAAGCTCCAGTAACTCGATGATGGGGAAGACAATCGATGTGGCAGTAACGTTAACATCACGGCTCTACATTAAACATCACATCCAACACCAGCAGAGGGATGGATGAGTAGAATCGCTAACCCATACCCGAGTACAAGTACTTACATCTGAGTACTTACAGAGTAGTGATATGAATACTAATAAATCCCACTACAGCTCACTGGTGGACCAGAATGAGTGGTTCGTTGAGTGATGGGTCATCCTGCAGCATCCTCCAAATATAAGGCTGGAAAACTACCAGAATGGCATAAATAAGGAGGAAGAAGTGATTTTTAGTGGATTTGGTTCACCGCTGTAAGAAGGCATCGACCACATAATGCCAAGCTTTTTATACGGCATCTAAAGAAAACTGATATTAATCTTGTTTACTGTGCAAGCTGGAGCTTTTTCCACATTGGTATGGGGTTCTGTAGTATCTGAACCCTTCATCAGGCCCATACCTGATACTAGATCAGTATCGGTGCATCCCGACAGGAACAATGAGCCAGGAGCTGCGTTTTCTCTAAAAAAGGATCAATCATCAATGTAGCTTATTTCATGGTCCGCATCATCAGCTCCACCTGTTCACCTGCTCGTTGATAAACATCTAATCAGCCAATCACATGGAAGTTCAATCTGAGCATCAGAATGAGGAAGAAAGGGGATCTCTGGTTGTTGGTCTGAGTATTTATCTCTAGGGTTTCCAGAGAATGGGTCTGAAGAGGAGAAAACATCCAGTGAGCAGCAGTTGTCTGGACCAGAATGTCTGGTTGATGTCAGAGAGATGGGCTACAGCAGCAGAAGACCACACCGGGTGCCCCTCCTGTCAGATAAGAACAGGAAACTGAGGCTACAATTCACACAGACTCAC
>JBBBVU010000009.1:960751-971287 GCA_037177055.1 Atherinosoma microstoma
TGTCTGTTAAGCGCCCTGAGATGACATTGTCGTGAATTGGCGCTATACAAATAAAGATGAATTGAATTGAATTGAACGTATTTGCGGATCCTCATTAGGATCCTGGCAGCGCCGTTCTGAATGTTTTGCAGTCTCTGGATACTTTTGCCAGGGATCCCGATGAAAAGCGCAGTTCAGTAATCCAGCCTGGAGGAGGCCATGGCGTGGACAAGCTCCTCTGCATCTGCCAGGGTGAGGGGTTGGGCGGAGTTTGGCAATGTTCCTGAGGCGATAGAATGATGTCTTACAGAGGTATATGATGTGTATATGATTACAAAATGGTGGTCGATAGGAGCAGTTACAATAGATAATATGATTAGATCATGGTCAGATATGGTCATATAATGGTCAGACATGGTCATATAATGGTCAGATATGATCATATAATGGTCAGATATGGTCATATAATGGTCAGTTATGATCATATAATGGTCAGACATGGTCATATAATGGTCAGATATGGTCATATAATGGTCAGATTTGATCATATAATGGTCAGATATGGTAGAATATGTCAGATATTGTCATATATCATTAGATCATGGTCATATTATGGTCAGACATGGTCATGTAATGGTCCGACATGTTCATATAATGGTCAGATATGGTCATATAATGGTCATATTATGGTAAAATAGGTCTGATATTGTCATATATCATTAGATCATGGTCATCTGGTAAGTTATGTTCATATAATGGTCAGACATGGTCATATAATAATAGTCATATTATGGCAACATAGGTCAGATATTGTTATATATTATTAGATCGTGGTCATATTATGTACAGTTCTAGTCATATAATGGTCAGACGTGGTCATATGATGGTCAGACGTGGTCAGACGTGGTCAGACATGGTCAGATATGGTCAGATATGGTCATATAATGTCCAGATATGGTTATGGATTACGGTCACACATGTTCAGTTGCCACCAGATCAATGAAAATCAAAGCATGTCTGAAAGTTGCTGAAGTCTTCACATTGAACCACTTGAAGACGTTCACGCCACAAAACACCAGCAAGAATCTGAGAGAACTTCTCAAACATGTGGAAGAAGTAAATCTGCTCAGATGGAAAACATTTAAACCTGTCACCACCCCTTCCTGAATCCTAACAGAGATGTACGGTGGTGGCACCATCATGCTGAGGAAACTGGGACAGTCTGGCAAACTCAGGCTTTCTTACTGAAGAAATGGTGAAAGGTGCTATGGACAGCTAAATAAATCAGGAAAAGCTGTTTCAGACTTCCAGAAAATTCCAGAGACTGGGAGGGAAGATCAAACATTTCAAACTTGGAAACCAAACGGCACCATCTAACGATAAATGTTGAAATCAGACCAACTAAAGAGATCATGTCAGCTGAGACTTTTCATGCAACTGCATGATAACAAGCAATAAAAACATGCTCAAAAAGTCTGTGATTTATTTCAGCTTCCCTCAACAAGTCGGGTTCAGTGGAAACTCTAACTCAGCTGTAGAAGTGTTTGAGGTGAACCTCTGGGCCTTACTGGACCACTTCAAAGACCCCTGCTCATCATTACAGTCACTCTACACTGCTTTAACTTGGATGATTGTCATTTATATATGCATCATGCATCAGAACATGACAAGTACGTAATATTTACATCAAACATCATCGCTTCCACTGAAAATAACGCTGAGGGAGCAAACATCAGCCAAACCATAGACCTGAAAGCACGCAAATATTTCATCATCATAAAGAGAGCTCACATAACTCTGCTGGTTTAAATCCAGCTAGCTGCACCCACTTGATGTGAACCATCTGATATCAAATCATGGGATCAAACAAACCCTCTACAGCCAGCCTCTTGAAAACGCGGCAGCAGCCGACGTGTGACGGAGGAAAGGAAGACAATCTGTCTGAGGCAGCTGGTGTAACGAGGGAGGAGGTGAGATCCAAACCATCTTCACCATCTGCTGCGCTGCCTGACCGAGGCTGCCACCACAGAAACATGCGAGATAAACACCGACAAACATGACACTCTGAGATGGAAAACAACAGTTTTTTGATGAGAACAGACTGGCTTGAAGTGGAGGAAGAGAAGCTTGTATCAGTGAGTGGAAGAAAGTAGTGCACTGTTAGAGAAAGGAAGATTTTAAGGTTTTGTTTTGCTGAATTTCAGACAGATCCGTTCATCATTACAAGGGGCCTCGTATGAAGTATGGTGTCTTTTATAAGCTTATAAGCTCATAAGTTTTATACTGAAAGATGGCTTACTGTCATAACTGGGTCGGTACGTGCATTGTTCATGATTTAGCCAATTAATAGAAATAAACTGGTTGCTGTGGGTGGTAACCAATAGCAAAAGACTGCTGCAATAATCTGAACCGTCTCTCAAGCTGCGTTTCCATGACAGTTTTTCGCAAAATGAAAATGACTTATCTAAAATTTTAGCATATCCGCTACAGCTATGCACAGCTGCTGAGGGACACCAGTCTGACCAGTGCTGAGCTGGAATCCCAGATGAGTCCAAATGAAACAACTTAAATCGGTGATGTAGCTGAATCAGGAGCTTATATCAAGCGTCTTGTTTTTAATCGTATAAAGGCATCTGTTTTCTCTTCTCAGCCGAGCTCTCACCGATATGTATTATCATCTTTACCTTAAATAAACAGAGAAAGCTGATCAGCTTACTTTGGATTTAGCTTGTAGAAATTATTTTAGGAAATAATATATGTGAGAAAATGAGGTTATATTTGGTTTGGTTTTATCGTTCAGCTGTAAATCCTAAATGCTCAAATGCGTGAGGATGTTTTCACAAATCCATCTCGATCTTTTACTTTTTTCTTACAAATCCTTCTTTTGAGAAGTTGTGTATTAGCATTTAAAGGAGAGTTAGCGTGGGGTTAGCACTTATTCACAACGGGTTGAAAATGTGCACAGCGGTGCTCACAGATCTGCACATCCCGGCATGGAACGTGGTGGGGAGAACCGGGTCTTTCCCGTGTCTTACCCGTGTGGTGGTGGCGAACATGTACTTGTCCCGGAGCTGGAAGCTGTCCACCTTCTCCAGGATGACTTTGCGGTTCTGTTCGCTCTGGAAGAAGTCTGTGCTGCTGAGGATGGTGGAGACACCCTGGGGCTCGTGCCTCTGGACCAGCACTGTGGTGGGGGGGTCGTAAGGTTCCACACCCCTGAGATGTTGGGATGAGGAGGATGAGGAGGGAGGGAGGACAGATAGAAACGGGAGAACATGATAATCATCTTGTTAGTTTCTATTTCCAAGAGAAACATGATTTTAATGATTACTCAATGTCATACCAGCAGAGTAAAATAATAAAAATTCACCACTTTCTCCTCTACACATCCTACATTCATTACTCTTATTTATTATTATTATTATTATTATTACAGAGACACCATTCACAGTTTATACTTGGAAATTATGCAACTAAACATGTGTATCAATGGAAACGACTACAAATATAGGGTATATCTCACCAGCAGACGGCAAAATTCTGTTTCATTTATCACTAAAGCAGCATTTACTGAAACAAGTATGAAATTATTCTGATAAAAATGCTTATATATAGCTTTCATTTTTGTTTTTATGTTTGATATTATGTTATTGGCATTGTAAAAATTAGTAAAGATTTTTTTTTTTATTCTTTATTTTGCTTTCTTAACTTTTGTAATTGAACATAGTTCTAGAAAACATTTACAATGCAGCGTACTGGAGAGAAAGAAAGATGCACAAGAGGAAAAATAAAAAGATTTATATGAAAAAATGTGGCCTATTTGGCAAATCCTTGGTTGTATGAATATTAACCTGCGCTGGTATTTGAGTGGTGATTTACTGTATGGGCATTTACTAAGCTAATTAAAGGGAGGGTGACACAAATATGACTTCAAGTAATTTTGCAAAATAATAATACATTATGATGAAATAGGTAGTCCTCTGCAATTAGAAGTCAAACAGGCTTGTTTTCATGTGAATATTCGACTTTGAACTGAGCATTTTATACATATTGGTGCATGTTCATATTGACAATAACAATGACAATAATAATAATAACAATTATCATCATCATCATCATATTGTATGCACGGGTGCACATTTTAGTTAACCCGGTGATAACAGGCTCTTGTGTATTTTTAATGTGGTATCATTATGTTCAATAAGTCCAAATGTAGACCCTCAGGAGCGTTTCTGCTCCTATAACCAGCGTGGCGCCACTAATAATTTGGTAGATCAGACCAACACTGTCGTACTGGTAACTCTGTGTTCCCAGCAGCAGGTTAAAGGTTGAGCTGTCACACCTCAAAATCATATTTAGTTCAGTCTTTTTCAGTGTTACTGATATTTTGTGTTCTGACAACAGAGAGGTTAAAAATCTAAGGTGTTTCAAGGCTTTTACACAGCTTATTTTAAAGCTGGGGTCGAAGCATGTGTGAATTACCAAAAAGGGGGGGCAGCGGCAGGATAACAAGGACGGTTTTTTTGCACCTGAATGGTGCAGCAGATGTGAAAAAGGCTTTAGTTTCTGGAGAATTTGACTCATTAGAAGCGTTAGATTTAGCTATGTAGTGAATTCTGTCTTATCAGGGCTGCTCCGCCACTTGAACTAATGAAATTATTCACAGTCAAATATAAAAAGCAGACTGTTTTCAACACAATAAAGGTCAACACCAAATACAGACCATCACCGCTGTCAAACTGAAAATATATGTGTCTGCGTCAACCTTGGAAAACGCCGTGGTCAAGCTATTTGTAGCCACAGTAAGGGTTGTTCAGAAACCCTGGCACGGGGAGTCGGCTGGAATGAATGGAGGTGGTTCACTGCTTCTTATCGTCTGCCGAGAGGCAAACAGAGGGAGCAGTGTCTCGGCTCAGCTCCGTCTCTGTGGCGTTCTTTTAAAGGTCCTCGTTCAACTGATGGACACTGTCTGGACTGTGAGTGCCTGGAGTGCTATTAGTAGGCCGTCTATGCTCCTTCCTTTGAATTAATCACTCGCTTCTTGTTAAGACTTCCTAAACAACTATCCAAGCCTGTTTTGGCAGCGTGTTGTGCTGATCTGGACTAAATGAAACGCTTTTCAGGGGAAATATCAACTATTTTAAACTGGACTGCTGAAAAATCACGACCATCTATTTTCAGACCAAATCTTTCTGTATGAAAGATATCATATTTGTGGATTTTGTGTTTCATAGTGATACTAAATATCATAAGTTAAAACTATAGTATATATTTTAAAACAAAACAATATATCTTATTTGATGAGGAAGAAAAGTTATTTAAAAGGAAAAATAATAAAATACAGACTCAGAGTCCCTTTCAAGTTACTAAACCTTTGAACACTTGGATGCAGTGTCCAAGCTAGCAACACATTTACTGCCTGAACATCAAAATTAACAAAAAATAAATAGGGCAATAAAATTGTATTTTCCTTGTTAGATGTATCCTTTTAATTTGAGATAAAACTATCAAAATATTTGTGTTTGTTTTAGCTTAAAAAAGCTTAAAAATGAACTTACAAAGACAATGACTGTGGGTGTGTCTCAATCAGCGCACTCGCACATTGTCGAACACTACATTTAAGTGCATAGTGAGTTCACACACACACATTTAAACAAAAACTCACTGCACTGAAAGTAGCAGCATGCTGTACACTACTCACGCATGCCATATTGCAGACATAGAGAAAGGGGCGGGACTTATACCGACTAAGTAGAGTTACAGTAAATGTTAGATGTAAGCCATAGGTTACAAAGGCTAAATCCTTAGCTTACAAGGCTAAATCCTTAGCTTACAAAGGCTAGAGTTTTAGCTTACAAGACTAAAGTTTTAGCTTACAAGGCTAAAGTTTTAGCTTACAAGGCTAAAGTTTTAGCTTACAAGGCTAAGGTTTTAGCTTAAAAAGGCTAAAGTGTTAGCTTAGAAGACTACAGTTTTAGCTTACAAGACTAAAGTTTTAGCTTACAAGACTAAAGTTTTAGCTTACAAGACTAAAGTTTTTGCGTACAAGGCTAAAGTTTTAGTTTACAAGACTAAATTCTTAGCTTACAAGGCTAAAGTTTTAGCTTACAAGACTAAAGTTTTGGCTTACAAGACTAAAGTTTTAGCTTACAAGACTAAAGTTTTAGCTTATAAGACTACAGTTTTAGCTTACAAGACTAAAGTTTTAGCTTACAAAGGTTGAAGTTTTAGCTTATAAGGATAAAGTTTTAGCTTACAAAGGCTAAAGCTAATGGCTACATTCTGATACTGCTAGAACTGCACTCTGTATGGCTGTAGGATTTCATGTTATTGATTAATAATCAGGTTGTAGGCCTATAGGTTGTCATGGTCCAAAATAATTCAATTACATGTAAATGTAACTGAATCATAGACTGTAAAAACATTATTATGTCTCTATTTGTCTGTGGCAAATAAACATTATTAGTAAAAGTTAGTCAGTAAAAACCATTTCTTTTATCAAGAAACCTTTTCATCTTTGACATGCAAACAGTTTCCTTCATTTTTTGTTGTTGCACTGAATCCAGAAGGATAGATCCCACAGCCTGCCAGTATAAAAGAAATTTGCATTTTGAATAAAAAGCCACGGGTCTTGTTGCAAACAAGCCATGTGGTCTGCTTTAATAAACAAAAAACTTTCAGGTATTTTCTATTCTAAGCTGAAGCATTTAGTCCTTGCAGTCTGGTTAACATTTTGCCTCAATCTAATTTTTTCTAGAACCCCCTTGTTAATCTAAATCCCGTTGACATTACTTTCTATGCAGGATTCAGATTGTTTTCTGTAATCCATTATGTAAAAGGAGATCGTGCTTCTTATTGTAAACCGAGAGGGTTTTGCAGCTTGGTCTGTCTCCTAGCAGCAAGATCACAGGATTAGGAGTCAGGACAGTGGGGGTTACCCATCAGTTTGGTTTGGTTTTTAAAACATCCCTCAGTAGCCCGGCAATCAGGCTGGAGGGTTTCTTTTTATTTTGGCTTTCAGCCCTTTAAAACTGATGTGCAGCACAACAGTAGCGGCGACTGCCACGGCCAGAACAAACAGGATTAGACCAGAACTGGATGGAGCCACTGGGGAAGAAGAGTTTAGGCTCAGTCCTTGTTTGTGTTGCCTTTGTCTTCTGATCATTTCCAGTTTCTCTTGGCTGGTTTAGTGATGTTGTGTTGTAGCTTTAACAGGCTTTATCCGATTTTCATTGCCACTGATGAATTGAAAAGTTGGAAAAGAAAACTTGTAATCTGTGGGAATCTATTCTAGGATGAACTTGTATTAAAAAAAACTTTCACCTGCAGCTTTTCCCTTGTATTTCCCACCAGTGGGAACACCAACTGAACTAAATTCTCCAACATTTTCCTCAAAATGTTGCATTTCCACATTTAAATGCGTGAAAACGGCTTATGTTACATACAGGGAGAAAGTTTGACTGAATTTTTCCCCCAAATCCAACTGGAACAAATCATACTCCCAAATACGTGACCATTTTAATCCGATAACAGGGAGTTATAAGATCTGATGCGTCTATATGCAATTTCAGAAAAACTCATCTATATATTCCAGTCCATTATCGGATCTCTTTTGCAGTAAGTACATACGTAATGACGTAACTTTGTTATTTTAAAACATCGCCCATGGTTATAGCATTAGTTGCTAATGTGGGAGCTAATAAGTTTCAGAACAGGCTATAAGTTAATGTTTTACTTTGTTTATACTCGCTACTTCCTGTTGCTGCACGCCATCGTGTCCGTAAGTGTTCCACTTACGTTCTGTCTGCATGATAAACATGGTGAACGTCTTTTTATCTTGAAAAGACGGAAGTGACAGTTTTTTGCACATGCTCAGGTGTGGAAAAAACCCTCAGATAAATGGGTCTACATGCACAAATACGTCAGAGTATTGTGGAGAAATCTCGGTGTGTTAATCTGATTTCTTATAAAGAAAATAACTACCATTATCTGATAAAGCAAAATCAGATAATGATGTTTATATGACCATTTGAATAATCTGATTACTCCAGATATCAGAAAATGATCAGATCTGCGGTGTGCATGTTAACAGGCTCTTTGAGGTCGTTTACATGTGCAAAGAAAACTGCACCGCCTCCATTTTTATAATAGAAGAAGTTGAAAAGACGGATGAGACGCCGTTACAACGTGAACAAAACACACAAAAAAATGATGGCGTGCAGCAGCTGGAAGTAGACAATGTAAAGCATTCACATGTAGACTGTTCTGCAGCTTGTTAGCTCCAACATTAGCAGCTAGCGCTAACACCGCAGGTGCCACCATGTTCAACAAAGACCAAATGTTTATCAAAAAACAGGACATTACGTCCCTATGTACAAACTCTGAAAGAAATCTGATAATGGACTAGAAAGGGTAGACCAGGGTTTTTCTGAATATCACAAGTCAGAAGTGCATGTAAACGCTCTTCTTAATGCTTAATGAAATGAACATGAGAAGTCAGATTTCTTAACGTAATTTTCTCCACAAAAATATTCTATTTATAATTATTGATTGAATAAAAACATCAAAAAATATGGGGCCTTCAGGGCTCTTATGTGTAAAACATACTGTATTTTAAACATTTGTCAAATCTCTTAAGTGTTCCCTTTTAATATCACATCAAAAATATTCAAATACACCTTGTGGTCGCAGAGATAGTCATTTTCCTAAAAGAATGCATTGTCGAGAAAAATAGGCTTAGGGTTCAAAACCTTTTAGCTCATTTATTTCTTCTGTTAACTGAACTGTATTACAGCTGATGAGCATTGGCTGTTAATATCTCTCTTTAACGTAGAGGTATGGATCCAAACACATCAAAGTAGTCCTACAATGGGCTTTTCTGCCTGGTTGACAGGATGTGGCATCAATCTGCTAGAGGACGGAGCTGGCCAATAAGCATTTAAAAAAAAAAAAAGCAGCATATGACCCTGACAAACCAATGAAGCTTCAAAGACATAGTGCTGGGCCGAACCTGAGTGATGCACTGCCTCTGTCACCTCTCACCTACCGTTAAATGATGAATGTAAAACATGACGAGGACAAAAGAGGACAAGCCGTCTGCTCCTGTGTCTCAGCACAGGGAAGCGCTTTCTAGGACTGATATTTACTTCCAATGATTTGCAGCATTTAGATACAAACAGAGGAGGGAGTGTGTTCTTAAGAAGATCCAAGATAATCTAGATCAGCTCCGATCTTCTGCTAGTTTGCTGCAGTTTTACCTCTGTGCTGCTACTGGGGGATTACAGGGGATCAATTCAGTGTCATCCAACACAGATTCTTTATAATCCACGCAAATGTCCTGTCAGTCTGTAGAGCTGTTAATGCCAGCATGTTTGAAAGATCTAAGCCACACACAAAGCGATACTTTCCACTAACGTTTATGAGTAAACCAGCTATTCTTATAGTAAATAAAATATTTGTCATTCCAATCATTCTTGGGATTGAGATTGAGAAAGTCAAAGCAAACACAACTACAGCTCTACGCCTGTTAACTCCTACAATGAGCCGCTGACTTCTGCCAGAAACACTAACCCATCAGAAAACCCTCAAACGAACAGGAATAAAATACATCTGACAAATCTAGAAAAGTACCTTCTTGTTGACTCTGGTAGTCTGTCTGGACTGAACCACTTACGGCTTCCTTTATTTAAACTACACTAAGGGCCTGATTTACTAAAGGTTTGCATGTGTAAAAATGTGTGCAAACTTGATAGCACACGCATAAACATGTTGCAGTTGATTTACTAACAGGGCGCACCGAAGATTGTGTCTGTTAAACGAGCAAAATAATGAGCGCAGTCCATTTAGCACGTCTGCCTTGGATGCATCTGCAATATGGGCAATTCTACCGGGAGGAGAGGAATAGGAGGAGTAGATGCAAATATATCAACACAGCACACGCAACGTGGTTTACCGAACACGACATTGATTGCTGCGGCTAATTTAGCATCTATATTTAGCATATCTGAAAGGCAGAAATGGCTGCAGGTATTGTAGCAGGAGGAGGTGTAAACACCTTAAAGGTGACGGGGAGAGCGCATCTTAGTTTGAATAGATTTCTATCAGAACTTTTACCGAGTTTTTCCACATCTGACCACAAGACGTTTCTCCTGGCTATTTTTCTACACCGTTGTATATTCTGATTGTGTTTACCTTCAATGCCCTTTGAGTTGTAATCTGCTTCCTGTATTTGGTTTCTCTTGTAGCTAACCGAGCACTGCGTTTGAAGGCAGACCAGAGTTCGCTTCTTTAATCCACATCAGAGTTTTGTCGCGTATTCACACCTCCTCATTCAAACCAGACTTTGAGCAAACAAAGCCACCAAGAGAGACCAAAGTACTTCCACATGCTAGCTTTTATGTTGCGTTCACACCGCTACTGTTTGGTCCGCTTTAAATGGACTGTGGTCCGCTTCCACTGATAGAACGCTTCGTTTGCTGCAGTATGGACACCAACCGAACTCTGATGAGGACCAAAGAAGCAGACTCTGGTCGATAGATCGATGTTATTGGCACACCC
>JBBBVU010000009.1:1126005-1136644 GCA_037177055.1 Atherinosoma microstoma
GAGATGGTTGTGTGTGAAAATCCCAGTAAATACTCAGACCAACAACCATAAATCTCCTTTCTTCCTCATTCTGATGCCTCTATGGCTAAAAATGAAGAAACTACCTGTTAACATCAGTAACCTGTGTCCACAGGAGAACCCAGAGCGTGGGCCATGAACCTCTGAGGAGACAGGGTTCCTCCACTACCGTTCGACCCCCGCAGCCCCTCTCCGCCCAGGCAATCAAACACATCTGGGTCCGCACGGCGCTCTTTGAAAAGGTTCTGGATAAGATCATCCAGTACATCGTGGACAACTCCAGGTGATGTTTCTTTTATTTCTTGCTTTCTTTATAGTGATTCGACAAACCGTCCACATGTCATCCTAATCCACTGATGAAGTTCAGACACATCTCTCTGATGGAGGAAAATCCACCTGAGCTATGAGTTCTGACGTACTCTTGTTATGAGTTTGGACTTTAGAGTGATTTTGACAACAAGTTCAGACAGCTGCAGTGTAGTTCACCTCATCTGATGCGAGACACCCACCGTAAATGTCAGCGTCTTTGTCATGGCTTTAGAAATAAAGAGCAGAAGGAGATTATCACACAGGTTGTGACTTCTCGTCAAACAGGGGGTCTCATCAATCTGCGGCCAGCAGGATGAGGGGAGGCGGATATCCTCATGTTACCTGGATGCACTAAGGAATCAGGATAGCATTTCACATGCTGGGAAATTAATATCATGAAGCTAATTATTCATTTGCACAGTCAATAACACCCTAATTCCAAATTATGCTCCAAAGATTTATTAATAACAAGGTTATAATGTGTTCTGTAGTTTCTATAATGGATCTGTGGTGACACAGTAGATCTTTTATAAGCAGAAAGTAGTTTAAAGTGTCACTGCTTTCTGGTTGAAAGAGAGCTGTCTGGGTAAAACAGCCACAAGCTGCAACTACAGGTCATCAGTGTGATCATGCAGCAGCAGCATCTTCAATGTAATTCTTGCCTTTTTCATGGATTATCATAAATCTTTCTGGAAAATGAGATTACATTCTTCCTTCTTTGGTATTCCTGCAGTAAATACTATGAGAGGGAAGCTCTGATGCATGACCCGGTCTTCGGGCCCATCTTAGCAGCTCTGCTCGGTGAGTATGGTTCCAAAACTTCTAAAACCACCAAAGGTCACTAACTAAACACAAAACCATGTTGTGTTTTGAATACACTCCCCGTCCAAAAAAACCCAAAAAAGGTCACTCTCTAGTATCTGGTTCCAGCCGCATTCTCTGTGGCATTGTTTCTAGAAGCTTCTGCAATATCAGCAGATTTATTTCCATCTAGAATTGCATTGATTTTGCTCCAAGGTCTTCTATTGATGATGGGAGAGTCCGACCTCCAGCACATCCCAAAGATTCTCCATGGGGTTCAGGCCTGGACTCTGTAGTGGAAATTATGTCTCACCATGGCCCCTGAACCAGTCTTTCACAATCTGAGCCCAGTGAATCCTGGTCTTGTCATATTGGAATATGGCCGTGCCATCAGAGAAGATGGAATTACCTGTTCATTCAGTATATTCAGGTAGTCAGCTGACCTCATCCTTTGTACATAATATTGCTGAACCTAGATCTGACCCTAGACCTGAATCTAGACCTGAACAACTGCAGCAACCCCAGATCATAGACTGCCCCCACGGCTTGTACAGTAGTCACTTTGCATGATGGCTGCATCAATTCATCTGCCTCTCTTCTTACCCTGATGCTCCCATCCCTCCGGAACAGGATCAATCTGGACTCTTCAGACCACATGAACTTCTTCCATGGCTCCAGAGTCCAACCTTTATGCTCCCTAGCAAACTGAAGCCTTTTCCTCTGGTTCTTAACCCAGTTTTAGTAGTTTCTGCATCTCCTTAGATGTTTTCTCTGCTTGATAATAATCTGACCTTTTTTATCTTCCAACATGGTTGTTTAAGGAATGAAAAGCTGCTCACTGCATCAGTTGTTGCAGCTGAAACATCATCATCCATGCAGGAATTTTTTTGGACGTGCAGTGTATCAAATATGCATTTATAAAGTAAAATTTATTGTCTGATTTTCATTATTTTATAAATGACCAAACTAACAGCTTTACTTTAAAATAAAGAGATAACTGGTTAATGGCGTTGCGTGTGTTTTCAGTGGGACCCTGTGCTCTGGAGTACACCAAGCTGAAAACCTCGGATCATTTCTGGACAGACCCCTCAGCCAATGAGCTGGTTCAGCGCCACCGTATCCACGGGGCTCACCGGGGCCAGGATGTGTCCGCCGGCCGCCGGCCTGCTCTGGGGGTGAGTGTAGAGGCTGATTCAAATCAGCTGCTTCAGGAGTCATCTCTGAGGATGTTCCTGCTCTTCTCTAAGTTGACTGGTTAAAAATCTTTTCTAGATCCGCAAGAGGCAGTCCAGCGGCAGCATGTCTGACGACAGGTTTGCTGCATCAGCGAGGGAGTATGTGGAGTCTCTTCATCAAAACTCCAGAACGCACCTTCTATACGGCAAAAACAACGTCTTGGTGCAGCCGGTATGAACACAATCTGTTACTTATTGATCAGATTCAGCTGATCCTGACACCATTTCTTTAATGATATCTACCAGATCCCAGGGCCTCATTTATTAACCTCCATCCTACAAATGATATTTAAAATCTGTATTTATCAGACATGCAGAGGTTGGTCGTAGCGTGTCTGCAAGGGATCAGCTGTTGATAAATGCCAGGTGTTCTAAATCACCTGTTTATAGTCTTTTAGATTCAGAAACACCCTCATTGACCAGATATGGACACATTACATCACTTCAAAAATCCCACTGTTCTTCCTCGGAGTGATGGAGAGGGAAAAAGAAGTAATTTCTCCTGAATTTGAAGCCAACCAAGCATCTCTGTTTAGTTCACTCATTCCAGTTAACATAGTGAAAACATAGATTTGAAGCTGAACTCTGGGAGTGGCATCCAGGTGAAGCCCAAGTAGCACACCCCAGGTTGTCCAACATCCTACCCAAGCTTATACCCTGTTCTTTGTATATCCCAGTTAGCAAAAAATAACTGGTGTGATGCATTAAAAAGGATGTGCCTGGGTTTTTTTTCTAAAAGATAAAAAATTTTGTTATTATTATTATTATTTTGATGAGATAAGGAATCCATGAGGATGCCGGTACACCTGCAAAAATAGTCCAGTTTCCCCGGACTATTTTTTAACTGTGTTTTCTAACATTTCTAAGTACAAGTATAAATTGGTAAATTCTGCACTTTGCAGGAAAATGTTCTCACTTGCTAAATATGAGCACGGTTTATGACTGAGGACCCAGAATTGTGTGGTTTTTGCTTCAAAACAAGCCATAGTTGCTGTATTTTACTGCTGGTGTTTACATCTGTCCTGGCTGATCTGATCACAAGCATTTCCATGGCCAGTGAGAGAATGCACGGCCCTCGTCTCCCACGTATCCACCTCAGATGAAAATGAGCTTTTTCAGACTGATGCCTGTTAAGAATCGACTAGAACTGGTTTCACAGCTGCTTCGCTCACTGTCTCTGCAGAAATGAACGTCAAAGACGAGCAGGAGGTTTTCTCTGAATAATTCATCTTCTGAGTTTTGATGCTGTTTTTTGCACAATGTCAATTTTTCTATATAAAGAAAAAACAACTGAGAAGGAAAACATCCTGGTGGGAACTCAGCTTCTTGTGTGGGATGACGTGAGGTAAGTAGGTGGTCTGAAGGTGTGTCCACAGGATGGATTATGGTCAGATTCGATCAAAACGGAAACTAACTGAGTTGTGATCCAATAACCAGGACAGATTTTAACAGCAGGTCTAAACAAAATAGGACTAAAACAGTTTAGAGCAGATTCTAAAAATACTACTGGAGTTATGTTCATTAAAATAAAAAGTAATGATCGGATTAAAAGTTTGTGTTTAAGATTGTTTTACCCTTCAAATCAGAAGCAGCTGAAGTAATTTTTGTCTTGAGGAATGAACATGGAAATAAATAAATAGAATAAAATTTGATTTTTACTGCAGGATATAAGATTAAAAAAGCCAAATGGGATGCATATATTTGCGAGTGAAATATATATTTATATATATACGTACATACACTGCCTGGCCAAAACAAAAGTCTCCACCTGGATGTAACTAAGCAGATAGATTATTCCTGCATGGGCGATTATCTTTCAGCTGCAACAAGTTATTTAAACTCAGCTGATGCAATGAGCAGCTTCTCATTTCTTAAACAACCATGTTGGAAAACAATAAGACGTAATCTGTTACTGAAGGGTCAGATTATCGGCATCAAACAGGGAAAACATCTAAGAAGCTGCAGAAACTACTAAAACTGAGTCAAGAACCAGATAAATGGGCTTCAGTTTGCTAGGGAGCATAAAGATTGGACTCTGGAGCGATGGAAGAAGGTCATGTGGTCTGAAGAGTCCAGACTGACCCTGTTCCAGAATGAATGGAGCATCAGGGTAAGAAGAGAGACAGATGAAGAAGAAGTGTCCAGGAATGATAGTGGGGAACCATCGTCTTCCAGAAAGAAATGTGGTTGGAAAAACATTGTGAATGATGGTGATCGGTGAAATCAGATGGAAGAAAAACAACAGTAGAGCTCAGGGCTATGTTTAGTAGTGAAAGTAGGAACATTTCCACATGAACAATGTGAAGGGAACTCAAGCAGCTGTAACCAGAAGAAAACCACTAATCAGTTAAGCTAACCGGAGAAAAAGGCTTCAGTTTGCTAGAGAGCATAAAGATTGAACTCTGGAGCCATGGGAGAAGGTCATGTGGAGCCACAGATAAAGGAGATATAACCAAATATTAGAGTGTGTGACATTTTTCTTTGGTGGCAACTTTATTTTTGGCCAGGCCAGTATACATCGTTTTAAGCCCGTGTAACAGGCAACACCAGATTCTGTGATCTACGGTATCAGCGCTGAGAACCAGCAGAACCAGCAGAACCAGGACTGATACCAGAATCAGTATTCAACTTAATGTCATTTGAGCTGTTTCAGGGCTGGGATGGAGTCTGAACCCTGATTGAAATTGGTCAAGATTTCTGTTTTCTCTCAAAAGTTGTTGAGTTGGCTAAATACAACTATCTCAATAATCTCGGATATAAAAGAGATGTTAGAGACATAGTTCGCCACTAGAGTTATCTTCTTTAGGAGGGGCTTAATGGCAGCCATCTTTAGTGACTTGGGAAAAATACCTGATGCCATGAGCTGTTTGTTTTATGTACAGTCAGTGTTGGTGATATAGGATGTATCTCAGCTTGGTTTCATCATTCTTGCTGTTTAGTTGTTGCAGGTCCTGGCCTGGTTCTTTGGGACTGTGAAACCAGTTTAGAAGCCCACATACACACAGCACTCACAAAGAATACTTTGTTCCGACTCTAGTGATGTACAGATAAACAACATGGAGTGATCTTTGAAATAAAAGCGGTCTCTCTTCTGCATCGTGGTCTGTGCTGCCAAGCACTCTCAGTTTGGCCCTGGGACTGTATAATGAGCACATGTTTGCCTCCCACGATGCCTGGCCTTTGACAAAGTCATGCTAACAAACATGGCTGAGGGTACTTGCAAATAAAAAATGGTACTGTACATCGTTCTGCTCTCTTTTCCTGATTTCATGCCTCATGCTCAGTAGCATAACGGAATCTCACAAGCCTTTTATAACCGATTAAACACTCATACACAATGTTTCAGAGTTTTTCTTTTTTAAAAACAAGAAAATTTCCTGACCTCATTTAGTTTATTTAGCCATGAGTTTGTAAGGTAGTTGGCGTAGCGTGGACTGGATGGTGAAATTAAATTCATGGTGATAAGGATTACTCCTTTTCAGCTGATCCCTTGAGAGTAACGACCTTCCTGAGGTATCCTAATCGTGCATTTTTCCCTCAATGCCATGTGTTGGTCGAATGCTGATTGGCTAAAAGTTTGCTCAAGTGCCCACATGATAAATAGCAAAGAAGTCATAAATCACATGGTGGTAGGATGTGTGATATCAGCAAACAGAGAACTGAATCGACTTATCGCACCATCTGCATCAGCAACACTTTCCGTCTCCTGCTTCAACTCGTGTTCACACCCTCCTGCTGTCTGTATATTTTAATAGATGCTAATTTAATATGAGGTGTATCATTCTCCTTTTATCCCTCAGTGTGATTCTGTTCATATCTGAGGCTTCTGTTGTACATGTACGTGTCTTTGGGCATGTAACCTCCAGTTATTCTACCGAACTGCCTCGATGAGCTGTTGGTCCAAAGCTGGAGAGGAATTACAACCCCACAAATAAACACAATATATTTTACCAGTAAGGAGCCGCGCCTCACTTCTGTTGGTTTACTGGTTTAATGAAAGGATGGATGAAGCTGTTTTCTGATAGGTTCAGCTGGAAGGAGGACACTCAGGGTGGGGGTTCTGATTCAGGGTCTCAGAGACCTGAGCCAATTTAGGACCCCCCCCCCCCCCAGAAGAAAGAGAAGAAGGGGTTGAGATGGGGTATGATGGTTAAAGAGGAACAGGGAGAGAGAAGAAATGGATGAATGGATTAATGAATGAGAGAGGGAGGATGGATGAACAGATTCGAGAGGGAGGGATGAATGATGGGATGGATGGATGGATAGATGAGTGGATGGAGGGATGGATGAGGAGATGAAGGGGTGGATGGATGGATGGATGGATGGATGGATGGATGGATGGATGGATGGATGGATGGATAAATGAATGAGGGGATGGATGGAAGGATGGATGGACAAATCAATCAATGGATGGATGGATGGATGGATGGATGATGAGGGGATGGATGGAAGGATGGATGGATGAATGAGGGGATGGATGGATGGATGGATGGATGGATGGATGGATGGATGGATGGATGGATGGATGGATGGATGGATGAGGGGATGGAGGGATGAGGAGGAGGAAGGATGGATGGATGAATGAATGAATGAATGAATGAGGGGATGGAGGGATGGATGATGAGGGGATGGAAGGATGGATGATGAGGGGATGGAGGGATGGATGGATGAATGGATGGATGGATGGATGGATGAATGATGGATGGATGGATGGATGGATGGATGGATGGATGAGGGGATGGAGGGATGGATGGATGATGAGGGGATGGAGGGATGGATGGATGGATGGATGAGGCAGGGAAGGATAAAAGAGTACAAGTATAGGGATGATGGTGTGATGTGAGTGGATGAAGCAGGTAGATCATCAGCAGGTGATCAGAGGTCTGATGGAGGCAACACCTTCATCTTCGACTTCTCCTCTTCCTATTTGACAAACGTCTCTACTTCCTCTTCTATGTGCAGAAGAAGGACATGGAGGTGTTGCAGGGCTACCTGTCGCTCCACCAGGCTGGAGATAACCTCACTCTGAAGTGGACACCCAACCAGCTAATCAACGGGACTCTGGGAGACTGCGACCTGGAGAAGAGGTAAACAAACTCACCTAAAGCTCCTCCTGGAGGCCGTCTACAGCAGCTCTCTTTAAGGTTTCCTAAATGTCTTCCAGTATCTACTGGGACTATGCCCTGACTGTTCCTCTGCGGCAGATCGTCTGCATCCACTGCCACCAGCGGCGTGAGTACAACCTCATCTCTCTGCATCGGTCCTTCCCAGAGCATGTCAGGGAGAGATTGTGTTCTGTAAGCTATCATCAGATCAAGCTATTGAGCTCCCATCTTGATGGAGTGTGTATTGCCATTAATGGCCAATGCAGGTTTTAACGGCTGCCTCTCATAAATCTTGGTGACCGCTTGTTCACCTCCGATCTCCTCTCCTCCTTTTCCTTACATTTGTCTGTGTGTGCACAGTAACTCTCCATATCCTTTACATGCCTTTTTTCCCCTTTTTCTGTTTTCCAGCTGATTGTGGGGGGACGCTAGTTCTGGTCAGCCAGGATGGGATACAGCGCCCACCCCTGCACTTCCCCCCCGGCGGGCACCTCCTGGCCTTTCTCTCCTGTCTGGAAACAGGACTGCTGCCCCGGGGTCAACTGGAACCTCCTCTTTGGTCCCAGAAAGGCAAGGTAACCACAAGCATGTTCATTAGTCATTTATTGTATTTCACCTGTGTTCATATAAACATGTTCATGAAGATATTGACCTAGCATGGATTCAATCAAATCTGGAGAGGAAAACCTCCATCAGAACCAGAACCAGAAGGGACAGCCGTCTTCCTGGAGTAGTTGTGGGTGGAGAGGACAGGAAAGAGGGATCAACCAGCAGCATAATAAGCCAGGGATACCTGCTGAGAGAGAAGAAGAGAAACAAATGAATGATAACAATGGAGAGAAGATAAAACTGGAGAAAAAAAGATCTCTGATGATAATTCTCATCAGAACCCTCTGAGGCTGCAGCATCTTGGATCAGATGGAGACTGTTAGATCAATAATCAGGAATTACAGTAGTCCAGTCTGGAAGGAACAAATCCATGGACTAGTTTTCCTGCATCACTCTGAGACAGAATGCTCCTCATTCTGGGAATCTTACGTAGGAGGAAGAAGGTGATCCTAGAAACTAGTGATGGGAAGTTTGTCTCGTTTCAAAGATTCAGCTCCCTTGACTCGGCTCCCTTAGAAGAGTCGGCTCTTTCAGATCCCAAATGGCTCTTGATTTATTACAGAGCTTCTATTTCAGTCTAATTTAGCAATTATGAGTGGATTGTTTGTTGGTAAGCATTTGTTTTTTTATTTATTTTTTATCACAAGATCCTTATTTTTGTGCATTTTTTCTTTGGAAAATAAAGTTATGTTTAATATTTTCATCAAACCTTTAAATGAACAACTGAACACAGAACCACACCAAGAAGATCATGTAAATAAAGACCAAAGTCTGAACATTATGACACTTTAAATTCACTCATTCCTCTATTTTTTCCTGACACACTTGTACTTTAAATCTGGTTTACAGCTCTCTGCATACACTCCCTGTCTTCCTTCTTTACATAGTGCTATGATCCTAGTCTATGAAATTGACCACATGACATGTCCATCAAAGTCCCGCCACTTCTAAAGATTCAGCTCTCTTAGACAGGAATTGGTTCTTCTGATTCACCACAAAGAATCGGCTCTTGTGAATGACACATCACTACTAGAAACCTGTTTTATATGTGAGTCACAGGACAGATCCTGGTCCAGAATAACTCACTGTGGTACTGGAAGCCAAAGTAATACCATCCAGAGTATTTCCATAGCTAGACAGAGTCTTCCTGAGGTTCTCTGCTTCTACCATAATGTTCACTTTCTGCAGCATCCCGAGCTTTGCTTCTATTTCAGATTTTTCTGCCTGTCTTGCAGGGAAAAGTGTTCCCTAAACTGAGGAAGAGGAGCAGCGCTGCTAGACTCATCGACCAGGACAGGAATGGAGAGGAGCAAACAGCTGCTGACTACGTCTTTCGCATCGTCTACCCCGGATACCGATACGATGCCAGTAAGTACCAGTTTGACGACCTGGTGGTCTCTGCTACAAAATATCCCCCTGGCAAAAGTGGCTGCTCATACAAAAACGTCTTCTTTCTCCCCTACAATAGTCTTCCTAAGGCTAGTAGGGTTTTTAACTCTGTTCTCTGTTGTTTTACTGGTGTAAGCAGTCACTATAAACTACCACCACACCACGGGCAGCCGCGCTCCGTCGCTGGACGACGACGAGGAAGAGGAAGATAGGCTCCATGCTATGATCTCAATGATCTGCTCGCGGAACCTCACAGACCCTAATGTCATGAAAGGTTTTTATCACCTTAACACACCCACCAAACCCTACCGCCCCACCCCTGAGACCTCACCCTGGCTTCAGACACCCCCGCCTCGTCCCACCCCATCGTGTCCTCTCTCCTTCCTGTTCCCAACCTTCATCCCCAGCTTCGTTTGCCTGTGTGTGTGCTGCCTGAAGCTGAGCCCAACAGTGAGGAGAAGGGGGTGGGGGGCATTACCAGCTTAGACATGGGGAAGTTGAGGAAACGAGACAAATGAAACACAAAGATTCATTTGTCTGAGACAGTGGTGATGCAAGCAGCTGCTTCAGACAGCAGGTTGGACTTCAGAAAAGAGATTATGCATGTAAGGAGAAGTAAAAAGAAACAAAAAACGTGTCAATCGAAGTGATTTCCAAAGAGCAGGTTGCAGCAGGATTTAAAGTAACGATGTCATCCTGTCATGTATGAGCCAACCTCAGCTGTGGTAATAATGAAGTGATGAAGGATAATTAACAGTTAATAACAGCCTTATGTTAGAAACCACAACTCCAAAAAAGTTGCTTCTCAGTGTAAAATGCAAATTATACCAGAATACAATGATTTAAGAATCTCATCAACACATATTTTATTCCCAGTAGAACATAAACAACATATGAGATGATGAAACTGAGACATTTTATCATTTCATGGAAAATCTGAGCTGATTGTGAATGTGATTGTAAAAAGTAGTTCCAGTAAAAAGAAGTTCCAGGCTGATGTTCAGCATCGTGTCTGTAAACGTCTGGGAAGTGAGGAGACCAGTTACTGGAGTTCTAGGAGAGGAATGTTGTCCCATTCTGGTCTGATGCAGGGTTATAGCTGCTCTACAGTCCTGGACCTTCATCATGATGCTCCAGATGTTTAGTCCTGGCTGCAGGTCTGGACTGCAGCAG
>JBBBVU010000009.1:1180307-1212745 GCA_037177055.1 Atherinosoma microstoma
ACTCTGTACAGGCCGGGACGCGTGCTGGACTCTGCACGGGCCGGTCCTCTTGCTGGACTCTGCACAGGCCGGTCCTCGTGCTGGACTCTGCACAGGCCGGTCCTCATGCTGGACTCTGCAGGGCCTCTACAGAGTCCAGGTCAGCCAAGTTCCTGTTGGTACAAGCATGAGGTCAGTCCGGCGTGGTGGAGCCAGAACAGACCCTGCTGTGGTCTGGCCTCAGTGTTCAGACAACAGCCCCTTGTGACTGGGCTCCGGTCTCAGGGGGTTAATCCTGGTAACAGCCCAGTGAGCCTGAACAGCTGCCAGTATGGAGTCACAACCAGCAGGGGAGAACCAGCTGCACTCTGGTCCACTTCCATCCAAGGTGGGAGGAAACTTTGAGGATACTGTTACTACAGACAAAGTGCTTTTATCTGAAAGCTCGCTGCAGTTGCTGGTCTGATGTGTGCTGGTAGTCGGTTCCTACAGCAGGACTGTTCGGGGCTTAAAAAGCTCATCATTTTACATGTGAACTTGAAAAAGACCTGATACTTACTTTTAATCTCCAGCTTCTAATCTGGCACATTTTCTGCCACATGGAGGTTGAGACACTCAGCTTTTCTCTGGTGCAGGTATGGTTACTCGGATATGTGATAGCTTTAATATCAACACTCATGGTACCAAACTATGGAACAGTAAAAGAACACAACTGGAAAAGAATAAGGAAATAAATGAGGACATATACATGTAAAACATAAAGATATAAATTAATGATACAAACGAATATCAGGAAAAAAAAGAATTGAGGAAATGGAGAAAAACAAAACAATAAATAAAGACTTAGATAAGTTAGTAACAAACACATTCATTATCAGACATCTTTTTATTTAAACGTATTCCAGAATGAGCTGAAGTCTAAGACTGTGAGACAGCGTGATGAGAAGTTCTGCATTAAAGCTTACAGACAACTGCACTGAAGTTTCACTCTGATCTAAATAACTCCAGACACATCAATTAAAAAAGTCTTCATGTGAGGTCCTCATTAATTAATCCTCTTCCTTTTATCATGGCGGCTCAATGAACTGGACTCTGAGGTTAGAGCCAGACCGTGATCAATACGACACGATTAGCTAGAACATCATCATCTGTCCAGGTCCAGCCACACACCAAGCAGAACACACTGGACGAGGAAGTCGGAAGATATCTGTGTCTCATCCCTCCACCAACTCATCTTATTATTATTACTGCAGAGAAGCCGAGAACTTATTGATCCCGATATCCATTTCTCACCAGGGATCAGAACAGCTACAAAGCCACTTAAGAGCCATTGATTGCGGCTTCAGGAGCCGGGTCTAACGAGCTTCATTTAGAGCGAGCTATGTGGCCTTCTGCCACCCTCCAGCCAAATCTGGCCAAGGCAGACGTTGAGATTTTATTTATTGGCATACATGTGCAAAATGCACATCGGTTGTTGGGTAAAACATTTGCAAACATGGTGCAAACATTTGACTTCTACCTCCATATGACCAGAGGCTGCCTGCTTCATGTCATCTGAAGGTCAGCATAAGCTCGACGATGGCTAATTTACTGCTGAGGCAGTCTGTTAGTCGTAGTGAGAGGTGCAGGGTTTGGTTAACTAATCAGCTAGATGTTGCCTTCCAGGTACAGCGGCGGTAAAAAGTGACGGGAAATGCAGAGAAAGAGAGCAAAGAAATGACATTTAGCCCTCAATCTGCTATCATTATGTCATTTATTTCTCTAATTACAGCTATTTATTGTGCAGCTGTCATTAAAGCTGACTTTCCTCCAGCATCTCAGAAAGCAGGGTTCATTTCTTATTAATTCATGTAAGTTTACTGAGTTTGTGTCTGCTTTGCTCAGACTTCAGGAGGGAAACAGGCTGGAGAAGTCAGGAAGCTTGGGGTTGCAGTAAAAACACCGGCACCAGTCGGATAAGGCTGCTCCAAACCGGTCAAGCTTCCTTAATCGTCCACATCGCTCCGTCTCTGCAGTGCAAACACTCTGCTCAGTGACTGCCTCCAAACTATTTCTTTGCGGAGCAGCCAAATTCACGCTGCCTATTCTGTGATGAAACGGGGTCTGTGGAGGAGATGAGATGGGAGGGTAAATATTTGGATGGGGCTGGGTGAAAATCTAAAACAGCAGAGAGACCGTTTCCACATGTGGATTCATTATCTGGTGGTTTAGTTTGGGGCTGCTTGCCAGACGTCTTGTGCAACGCAACAGACAAAGTTTGGAGTCGGCGTTACAGACGAGTGACCGGAGTTACTGCCGCCGAGCTCATCGTGAGCTGCCAACGGCCTTTTTATCATGATCCAAATACAGTTACAAAACTTGAGATGTTAAATGAGCAATTTCAAAAGGATTAAAAAAAAAGAAAAGATAAATAGAAATAAATTTAAATCTAATTAAAAATACATTTCTGAATAAATTTAATTAAATAGAAATAAAAACAAAATGAAAAATCTATAAAATTCATTGAACTAAATAAAACAATTTTTTTTAAATAAACAGAGTAACCAAAAAGTCAGTAAAAGAGTCACTTGATTCTATTTGTGTTTGTTTTAGATTTACAAACATTTATAAATATAAATAAATATATTATCTGAATTATGTTTGGCTGGAAGTTCTTGTTGTTGGTTTCCTAGACCCCATGGAAATGTCTTTTTCTAAAGACTTATACGGTCCAACTTCAATTACAAAATATAAGATTAAAAAAATAATTAAAAGAATTAAATTAAAATAAGATATAAAATAAAATAAACATGGTAGCCAAGAGACATTTTTTTTCTAATGACTTGTATGATATAACTTCAATTACAAAACTTAACATAAATATATATTTTCTATCTTAAAAAATATTTAAAAATAATTATTTAAAAATTAAATTCAAATAAAATAAAACAAAACAAGCAGGGTAGCCAGGAAGAATTCAAAAGTTTGTCCAAGAAGTTATTTGATTTATGACTGTTTTGGACACATAAACATGTAATTTCTCTCTGGGATAAACAAAGTATTTTTCAATAATGTATGGAAGCAGATACACCCAGGAGTTGTGTTCCTATCAATGCCAGACTAAACACCAATGAAACACTTTTACACACCACTAAAAAGCCAGATGTTAGCAAACATTACTGAAAATTAAACAGAACTTTTACATTTTCCAAACAAAAGAGCAAAGTTAAAGGAAGTCAGAGTCTATGGTGGCAAAAAACACATTTTTGGGAACAAATCTTTTTTAAAACTGCGAATGCTCGAGTAGCTGAACCGGTCTGCAAAGCTCTGACAACGTTGTAACGCCATCCAACGTGTAAAAATCAAACTCACGGCTGATTTATGTGACAGACGTGGACTTGGCCGATAAGACATAATTTTTTCTAGGAAAGAAGTTGATGCCGTGAAACAAAAGGAAAAAGGAGGAGGGCACATAAAGCAGAATCTAAACCCTGGCGCTGGGGTTGATGCGGGGAAAATCACACTGATGATCTGCAGATGTACGTTGCATAAATCTGACAACAAGTCACGCAGCCCTACTGCAACGTTTCAGAGAGCAGACATGGATATTTACTGCATCACCAGTATGTAAACAGCACCACAGACGCATCTGAAAACCATTAACAACACAAAGACAGCCTGAAGATCAGCACTCTCACATATGGCAGCTTTGGTAGCAAACTGGTCACATTGAGTGGGAAGACTGGTTCCTCAAGGAAAGGCGCCTCTTTGTGATCATCTTACAATACGGTATTGTTATTTTGGGAGAGGCCGACTGTCACACAATGGTGCCACTGATCGACAACAGCTGTTTGCTGGCAGCTGATGCAGAAACTAACCTTCTGTGAGACAAGTATGCAAACACAATCCATTTGTTTGCTTTGTAATGTTCACCTTTTACACACTTCTATTTACAGCTCACGCATTTTAACTCAATCTACTTATTTATAAACCAGATTTCCACTTTGTTCCTGTTTGCATCTGAATCCCTCTGCTTCATCCGTCCAGAGACATAACATCACGCTGCCTTTAGATTTCTTTTTTAAAATAAAGCACCCCTCCCCCATCATAATCCTGATGCCAATCAAAACATATTCAGTACCATTTGAACTACTATTTGATCAAAGGAACTATAACATTTTACATTTTGGTGTGTTGTGTGCATTAATGTTGACAAGGCAGCTAATGTAACAGCACCCGAGTCCAAATAAAGTTATGGCTTATATTTGAACAAGTGTATATTGGGACCACTGTGGCTATTAAACATATTGAGCCAATGACCTCTCCTTATGTTAATTTGATGATCACTCTATAGCTGCTTTTACACGGACACATATTTCATCAATCACATCATAGTTTCCATGACATGTCTCCATGAACACTGGATGAAATGATCCAATAAGTCGTTTGTTTACATGATGGAAAGATTTATTGTGATCCTTTTGACTTGTGCAATGCGTATTAATTTGAAAGATGAAGGTTAAATCTTTATTTTAAACCTTTTGACCATTGAGATAATCTCAATAATCTGTAACTCTTAGAGAGCTTCCAACTAATATCAGCAACTCTCCCGGTCTGTGTTACGGTCGCCATTTTTCCAACTCTTGTCTGAAACTTCATCACGTCCTCGAACCCCCAACATGGTTCAAGCATGCACAGAAACATCTACCACAGAAACCATCAGAATGAGTGTAGACATGCTTATTTCTTCCTGCTGATCTGATTGTTCAAGGTTTAAATCCCCACTTTAGATTGGATTGAAAAACCTTTCTAATTGAGGTCAATCGGATCAGCTGAGGTGTTTATATGATGCATTTGTATTCTGATTGGACGTTAGATCGGATCAAAAGAGCTGCATGGTAAATATGGATTTACCAATAAACACTACATGCTGTGGCTGGACGGGATATAAATACCTGGAAAACTTCTGTAGATCACCTGAAGGTAAACTATCCATCACAATTTACCCTGCCGAGTTACACACTACCAATCCTGAGACACTGAGGATGATGAGGATGATGATGATGATGATGATGTGAGTGCTCGGGGGTGATTTAGATCTAGTGGAGTTTTAAGGGTTATCAGATTGGTTAATGTCATAAAATCAGTTTCTGGTCATTTTAGAAGGCTGATAATTTAACACACTGTAAATAACCACAAGATTAATTCAGCTGGATTATTCAGTCTCAGCTGAGAAGCTTCAGGCTGCTGCTTTCACTCTTTCCACCTCCTCGTGAGCTCAGACATTTTTCCAGGAAAATGAATGGAGAAAGTCTCTTTGGTTTTCCTCGTGTTACATCCCAAATGTTTTCCATCCGAGTCACAACACTGTAGAAAAAATGACCTCTTCCACCACGTTTAGTCTCTCTTTTCATACGGGCTCCCCTCCAACAAATGGAAAAGCAATTCTAAATGCCAAAGACGGACCCACTAAGCACCATCTAAATGGCTCATCTTTTCCACCAAGAGAAAAATCAAAACCACACCTCACACTGGCCGACATCTCACACAGAAACCAACACCAGCCGAGTGTATGATCATGACTAAAACGTGACACGTGGGAAATAACTCCGAAATGATGGCGTTGTGGTGGGACAGTTTACACCGGATATTTAGATTTCACTGCATGGGCTGATTCAATCCTAGACGCTGCGTTCCTCTGCGGATGTGACATCTGACCAGGGAGACACTTCCTGTCAGGATGAAGGGGAGGATGAAGAAATGTTGCTGATGCTGCAGCATTTTTAAACTGCCTGTCAGGATAAAAGAAGACTTCCTGTTTCAGACACAAAAGAGCACAGAGACAGAATCATCTCAGATTTAACTAAAGTAAAAGAAGAAATAAGTAATCCAATATTATCTCCTGACCCTCTAGATGCACCTTTACACTTATTTCACAAATAATGGTGATGATGAATTAATCATAAAGATTCCTAAATATCATCATCTTCCAGAGAGATTAAATCTGAACCAAATCTACGTTTTACCGCTTGTGTGTCTTAGTTTTCATTGCATACGAGTTGAAGAAGAGGAGGAGGAAGATCAGTAAGCGATACAGAGCAGACTACAGACTTATTATTAATCAAGTATTTTCTCAGCATTCACGTAGGAGGAAATAATTAAAAGAACTAAAACTTTTTAGAGGGATAGTTTAGCAGCTCAAACGTAACCGACTCGGTGAGGTCGATGCCTTTCCTTAAGCTGGATTTATACTCGCATGGTGTCTGCATACGGTAGGGCCGGCGTAGCCGACGCTGATAGAATCCAACGTAAAGCTTAAGCCGCCATGTTACAGTTTCGTTTCTCCGGTTACCACACAAATCTAGCAAGAGGCTCCAGAAATCTGAAAACACAATGACAATCTGACCAATCACGGAGTACTTCAGGGTAAGTGTGCCAGGAGATCAAGCCTCCGTGGACCTATATGGAGCCTACGGCAGTGACGCAGTATCTCTATCATATCATATTCCAAATTCTTTCCCTTTTTGAAACTACAAGCTGCTCTGTTTCATAGCAAATGATCTGCTGCATTGGCTCTGAACAGACTACAGTCTTAGCTACTCAAATCGTTCCATGAAAAAGTTCGTAGGTGGCAGAATATGTACATAATGCAAGTGTTTCCGCTACGTTTAGGTTAGGCAACGCGTGGGTTGTGGGTTGTATGTTTTTACAAATGCATCAAACTTTCTTCTTCAGCTCAGTTCAGTATCTTCTTCACAGAAGTTCACGAACAGGCTGCGTGCGTTAGACTTAACTCCTGTTTGGCCCGAAGACGCTTTGTGTCGTACACTCAGATACAGTCAGTGGTCGTATAGCACTGGGCTGTGTGCGGGCCTGGCGGTTCATACAAGGCAGAATGAAACCTACCACTGGTTAGGGCTGGGGCAGTATGACGGTATATATCGTCTGGGCGATAGGAAACAAACATGAAGGAAGACAGTAACGGACCATTTCAGACCAGTAATTTAACAACAAGATGACATGTACCTAGAAGAGGGACAACTTCTGTTGTATGGATGTGGTCTGGATATAAAAACACAGACGTCTCAGTTTTTGTTTGCAATGAAAATAAGAAAAAACTAAACCAAGGCAGTAAATATAGGCCATCCACCTACAAAATGAAATATTGTAATTTTATATAAACTATTCATTAATTGAATTTACAAAAGAGATTGCTATATCCTCATGTATATCGTTATCAGGATCCAAATCACCCAGCCCTACTGGTCATAAAACCGTAAATGAGGGGAAAATCACACAGAGGAAAAAAGATGTGACCTTCGGGGCATCAGGGCCACTGTGGCCATGAGGCATGTAACTTTTCAAGGGACACACGGCCAAAGAGAAGGGCAACGAGGGCCATGGCTGCCGTAAAATTCCTGTTCTGGTTGCTCATGTGAATAACTCCATGTTTCTGAGCAGAAGCAATGAATTTAAGACACTGTTCACTCCATCGGCTGGCTTTTCACTCCTCGTACCCAACATGATCGGACTGAAAACCGTTCACACATCTAACACCAACACATGCAGATATTTCCACAAGGTTCACTTGCAGCTTGAGGCTCAGAGTCTAACCATTTCAGCGCTGAAAGCCAGAACCTTTAGTTTCAGTCTCCCCGCCAAGCCAGCACTGATTTCTTGGCCAGGAAATACAATCTGTGTCCAACCATCCAAGACTTTGGCTCCTTAAGGAAGCTAAAAAGGGTTGACTTGCCTCCACAACCAAAAACACATTCCCTGGGAGACATTTCTGAACCAAAAACAAAGTGGAGTGCTCGGAAAAGTGTGAAAAACTTCATCAGCTTTAACACAAACCATGCTGGGAATTTAACATTAGGTAGAGTTATGGTTCAGACGTTTAAAATTGGAGTAAATCTGAGGCTTTTCTACAGAAAAATACACGAGAACACACGTCTCGCATGTCATGTTTGTTTGGAGAGGTTAAGAATTATTTGGCAGGGATGGAAAAGTCTCCATGGCAGATGGGACTCGTGTTTAAGGAGGAAATCCAGATATCTGGAAGGAATTGTGGGAGCAACAAATCAGCTCACATGTTTGGACAGCAGTCCAATGGGGAAGAGGTCAAGCTCAGGAAAAATGAAAACTACTAGTCATACAGTCTGAATCACCACTAAACAGAGCTGTGGACCACAACTAAAGGGACATTTCCTCGTGTTTTAACCTAGTTTCATACCAAGAGTGATGATAACACACTTTCACATCTTTATATAACAATTATTTTACATTCTTTCACTTGGTGAAGCACTTTGATCAACTTCTTTTCTTAAAACCTCAGCTTCCATTATCCTGGAGATGAAACTGAAATAGTTGCATCATCTGCCCAGAGAGGGCGCTGCAGAGGCACCTGGTGAGTTTAATAAAACACATTCTGCTCTAAAAATAGCCGAGGAAGGAGGATGACAAGGACATCATCACTGCAGCAACAAAGACCATAACATTCATGCACAATCACAGTGAGGAGAAGGTCAGCCTTTAGTTGTTTACTCATGCTGGATAAACAAAGAGAAGACTCCTATAGCTGTAGAAATACTTTCATCTTCCTCTCAAGCCTGCAGTAATCAGACACATGATACATTCATGCCCATAAAACACAACTTGTGCATTTTTCTGGCTGAATAACATCCAGAGATTCAGTATTTTACTAAATAAAGTCTGAAGACTTGAGACAGAATAAAAACCGGATCAAACATGTGGTTATTTCTAACCCCATGACCAGAGTCTGACTCTGGTCTTCATGGATTTAAAAAAAAGAAAACCCCAAAAAGCATACTTCTGAGGTTGTATATGTATATGACTGTTTTATCTATAAGATGTTATATTTTAGATTTTAGACATTTTATAAACTCGGTATAAAAAAGTAATATATATTACAGATATATTCTATTTTTTTTTATCAAAGATCTTGATTTTTACTTTAATTTTTGTTCTATGCATTAATCTACATATTTACTCATTTCTACCTGCATTACAACATCCAGACCAGTATGGATCTATGAAACCAGCAAACATTTACTTCCAGGTATCTGGAAGAGAAAAATCCAGTATTTCACACGATGATGAGAGCAACAATTTCAGATCTAAAAGTTATTTCAAATGTACATACGTGTACATTTCCACATACAAACTGAAGTCACATTTATGAAATCAGAAAGATAGAAAAGATGGAACAAGTTATCCTCCTGACCTGGGAATGGTTCATATCTATAAAAAATGATCCCTCATGTAGAGAACTTAGAGACTACAGTTACTTTTATTCAAGTATTAGTTGTACCATAGAACGGTAGTTAATATCTTCTATGTTATTTTCACATTTACCAAATCTATCCTATGGGTCAGATTGGACCCTTTGGTGGGCCAGTTAGGGGCCCTGGGCCACATGTTTGATACCCCTGACCAAAACCAAAACCATGAGGTTTAGGAGTTCAGGATCACGACTCGGTTGCTAAAGTTTAAAGGAAACAATTCCCACTTAATGCTCAACAATTAGCATGTAATGTCTTAGCTTTATCTGATGAAAGGCTGGGATTATTTCCTTCTAGCCAAGTTAAACTCACCATCAGTTTCATTCTGCTATAGATCTGACTTCCATTAGAAAAAAAACCTTTTTAAAGTCACAGTGAGGTAACAAACACGTCTGCGTCTCACTCACCCGCCTGGTGTTGTCCAGAACTTTGGGATCCGGTTGGCCATAGTTGGGGGGGTTGGCGCGTGGGTCGTAGCCCAGCCTGGAGAGCATGGGGGCGATCACGGCCATGTCCCTCACCACGTCGGGGGGGATCTTACCCACCCACTTGGACAAGGCTTCCACATTGACTGGCTTGATGACCTGATCTGTGGACCTCTCCACCCTGACAGGAGACGGAGAAATGTTAGTTCCAGCTGCACCCTGGGGGATGAAGTCAACCTCAAAGTTACATCATGGTAATATTTACATCCATCTTGGTGATGAGCATGGTCAGTTTTCAGTGGAGCCTCCACATAATGATGAAGTGCCACTTTATTTATAATCATTTCAGAAATCATTCTGGATTTCCCGATATCGACACAAATCATAAACGTAAATAATGAAGTTATTCTAAACTTCATTATTGAACTTTTTGGTTCCATTGCCAGAAAATCCAGAAACATCTCGACTATATTGTTACATTCTGTTAACAGAAATGGTTCAGCAGCCCTGTAGTGGCCAGACTTCTTGCAGTTCCTTCAGTTTTTCCATAGTCAGTTCAGAAAAACATGGAATTTGTTTTTTATTCTCCTTTATGGCCAGAAACATTCACCTGGAAGTATTCCAGTAAACTTGTAATTGAACATCGAGAATATTGTTGAGCTAAACATTTGTTGATGGATAAAGATGTTTTGATCCCTTTAGTCCATCCCGCATGCTAACCGCTAGCTTGCCGGTCGCATTTTCCACAAACAGAAGAATAGCCGTTTACTGACCACATTTCACTACATGATCAAAGCAGGCCAAGACTCAACTTGTCCCAAGATGTCCCAAATTAACAAAGACATATTCATCTCTCAGCTCTGTACATCAGAGGCATCAAATTGGCAAGAACTGGATCATAAAACACAATTAAACCTGGATCCTCTGCCTCCTGGTCCGAGCCAGCTACATGCTAAACAAATGACCTCTCATCATCGTCACTTCTTTAACCGGCCCTCAAAATTCATAATTCATGCGATTTACCATAAACCCTAAAATTTTATGAGATTGTTAACTTTAACATGCTGGTATTTATGTACAAGGCATATAACCATAATCTCCCACCCAGTATTCAGAAGCAGTTTGAACACAGAAAGAGTCATTACAGCCTCAGGGGTACGGGGTTCTTAAAAAAAAAAAGAAAGGGGGGGGGGGTCACATTATGGAACAACCTGGATCATCATTTAAAAGAAATCAAAACACTGCATATCTTTAAAAGGCAAATCAAAGCTGATATTCTTGGGAAATATGCTCAGGAATGAACAGCGCTAAAGAAGACGCTTAGTGCAAACCATCAAAAACCGTATTGAAATTCTCCTCTGCAACGCTATAATATCATTGACACTGATTTCAGTTTTTTGCTCTATTTTCTATTTTTTTTCTTCTACTTTGTTTTTCTCTTTATTATCATTAATTTAGTTTCAATGCAGAAGCTTTATGTTGGCTTATATTGTACAGGGTCAGGCAAAATAAGTTGAACTTCAGCCTAAACCCTTTGGGTTGCATTGCAAGGATTGGAATTTTCTTGTGGATATATTCAAGATGATTGTTATTGTTATCTATTTAATTTGCTGGACCGAATAAACTACTACTACTAATTAGATCTGGACAAGGTGGAGTTTTCTTGTTTAAACTATAGTGAGTCTAGCCGGATGCACACAGCTGCAGAACACAAGACCGTATGAGTGGGGAGGTTTTACAACATCTGAGGGAAATGTGGGGTTTAAATGTAGAAAATAAAATCTTTGGTGTTTGTGAAGATGAATAGTGCCCCACTTATTCTTCTCCTCCATCCACCATTATGTCATACCCTGTTAAATAATTTATTGTGTGAATTAAATATTGAACCAGTGAAGGGGTTAGAGCAGCTGGACACGTTTTCAGGAGGAAACAAACTAGCACTGGTGACGAGCAGGGACATGAAGATGTCACATATATGGAGATGTAGAGTGGATAAACCAACGGGACCAGTGAGATGATCATGGCCCAGATGTTTACAGGTCGGTTTCTAAAAGTCCAAGTCAGCTTTAGTTGTAATGAGCAAGAGATGACATGGAAATTAATTCAGATTAGTGAAAATGGTCCTAACATATAAAATGAGTTTTTAATGTGAACTGAAATCCATCTGGACCCACAGAGAATTTTTCTAAACTAACACTGCAGTTTATAACATTTATTTTCTGAGTGTAGAGGATGAAAGAAACGTTATAATTAATTTTACTGTTATAACTCACAGGTTGAAATGACCTCATGTGAGATGAAGACAGAAAATATTAATGTTAAACTTTTACAAGATTTTCATTTATTTACATCCAAAACTTCCAGCTCCAACAAATATTTATTACCATTACTATACTACACTATAAACTGATCTGCTAATTACGTTTAGCACACACCCTGAATTATAATGTCGGGTCTCCAGATTGCTTTTGTCCAATAAATGTCTAAATGATTTCACCATACTGGAAATAAAATACATTTCTCAGACATATTCTTTACATTGTAATACAGTGACAACATGTCGTCTCTCTGGTCATTCAGACATCCCTGCTTCAGCAAAATAAAACTACATAGTACACTTATTATGTAATAGTTTGTTGTGTTGCATAAGAATTCATATTTGGTCAAAAAGTTCAGTGCTGTAAAGATTTCCTCAGATAAAGATGAAGTGCATCTGTTATTACGTTTATGATGCAACCGCTTGCTTTTTAATGGCCAACAAACTGACCTTTTGTTAGGGGGGGGTTTGCCATGTCAGGTACCTCACCATTAGATTAGATTCAATTATGATTCAGGGTTCTTCCATTAGATCTTTAAGGGATTCTCAGGATTTTCTGCATCTTTTTTCCCCATTTTGGATTTTTTTCTCACTCCATGGCCACTTCATAATTTTAAATCCATTCAGTATCTGTTAATTCATGTAACCAAACAAACTCCACTATCTTATTTCTGTCAAACCATAAATAAATCCAACACTTGGATATGCTGCATGAACCAGTTCCCAGTTTGGGTTCGGGAGGCAGACGCCCTCTCCATCTTCAAGATCAGGCTTAAAACCTTCCTTTTTGATAAATCGTTTAGTTAGAGGTGGTTAGCCATCGCTTAGTTATGCTGCCATAGGCTCAGACTGCTGAGGGACGTCCCATGATGCACTGGGCTTTTCTTTTTTATCTCTCATATGACAGCATCGGCATCATTAACATATTTCCCCTCTTCTCTTTCAGCAGGTTTTCATGGATAAAAGTTGTGATGTCTTTTTTCTTTTCTGTCCTCTGCATCCCAACCGGTAGATGAGCCGGTTCTGGTTCTGCCGCAGGTTTTTCCTTCCCCATTGTTGCTCCTAGCATGCTCAGGATGGGCGATTGAATCAAAGTCGAGACTCGAAGCAATGTGTTGGTTTCCTTAGCTAGACTATTTGTTATGACTTGGCTTGTATGAATATTGACCGGATGACAACAGATTGTCTATGAAGCGCCCTGAGATGACTTTGTTGTGAACTGGCGCTATACAAAGAAAGCTGAATTAAATGTAATTTTATGTTCATATCTTTCCATGAAATCTACTGAAGAATGTGTTAGCTATAGTTAGGAGCAACAACTGGTGGCTTATTGTCCTCTAACTGATTTGTGTTCCCAGTTCCCACCCCAGGTTAAAGAGAAAAAATGGCTTCATTATTGATTACTGGTATCAAATTTAGCAACAAGGTCAGCCAAGCTTCCACTTGCCCCAAGGCCAGTCTGGATTTATAGTTAGCATGATCAATGTGAAGTCAACTAAAAACAGTTTTTCCATCATCCAGGCAGATATTACTGAACAAATGTTTTAATGCCAATAAACTGTTTCACCAAAACCAAAAAAGATGCATCTTCTGATCTGTGGATGCTGCTCTCTCTTCAGCCACATCTATTGACCATCGGTCGTCCAGCCTCTCTGTTCCTACGTTTCCTGTCTGACTCCATACTTCAATACAGCAATTCACTTTCCTCTAATCCATTTACTTTGCAATTGAATCTTTACACTGTATGGGTGTATTCTCCTGCATGATTAATAGAGTGAGTTGGTTTTGATATCTCAGGAGGACGGTGAGATGCTTCCTGAGAGGTGGGCCATGATCCAAATATCCACTCTGCAATAAATGGGTAGGGAATCACTTTAGGTAACTCCATCAAGGCCCAGGAGGCAGCTAAGTCTTCTGAGCAGACCACCATCATGTTGGATGATAGGAAACCTTACGGACCAAACTGAAGGTTTACACTAATCGTCTAAGGTAGGGATGTTCCGATGCCATTTTTCTCTAGCCGATACCGATTCCGATGCGTGGGACTTAGGTATTTACCAATACCGGTACTGACCCGAAACCCATGTTATTTTACTAAGAGGAGTATTAAATTTATAATTTAAATAAATTATGTTATATATTATATTATATTTACATATTCCTCATGTTTTTTTAGAAGTGTTTCTGCAATTCGTTGCAGTTTTCTTTTAACTCTTTAACACCAGAGCCAACAGAAAATGCCTGGCGTTCTTCGAATTACTGTAACTCTTCACCCGTTCACTCCATTGACGTTATTCCAACGGATTCTGAAAGCCAAGAAGTCCAGTATTTCACCGATATACTGAACATTAGGGTAGTGGCACCGCCGCTACTACGTTAGCGCCGCCGCTGCCACAGAAGCTTTCTAAGGTTGATGGTGGTAAATGTGGTAGCATTCGTGCTGCCTCTGGAAACTTCCGCCCTGCATATTCGACATGTCACCGTTTTGCTAGTGGGATCGTCTAATGAGTAATCATCGTTGCTGACATAATGCTAATGCTTAATGATGGCACAACAGTGACTGATGTGCAGCTGCTTCTCCGCCTACCAACTCATAACAATTGTCAAGTAAGATTGCGTAACTTCCTGTGTCTGTGTGTGGCCGTGGGAATTCCTTTTCATTGGTATTGGATGGTAATTAGGTAGAATTATTCGCTGATTCTGATCCCCTTACTTTTGTCAGAATCGGTAAGTACTTCCGATGTTAGTATCGGTATCGGCACGCACAACTGTAACCCAAGCCTTCTAACCGGGGTTGAATTCTCTCCAGATTTACAGACTGAGGTTGTTGTCTTTGTTGCAGTGGGGCTGAAGCAGCCTCTGACTGAACACACTTGCTTTGCTGGATCAACATGTAATGTGTATAATGCTAGTGTGTCTCAATACTAGGGGGTGTCAGGATTTAGATTTTTTTATCGCAATCAATCAAAATTACGTTATGGTCTCGAGCATCGAAATCAAAGAGGATCGTCGATCCTTTTATTCCCTTTTTTGTGTGTGTGTGTGTGTGTGCGTGCACGCGTGTGAGTGAGTGTGTGTTTCCCCAGATACAAAAGTGATTGTTTCAATCACAAGATCACAAAATTAGCAGGTTAGGTTTACATACATCATGGAGGTGTGCAAAGAGGTAAAAGCGCGCGTTGTCAACAAGAAGACCCCAGTACTATGTGTGTGTACCATACGGCCAATACGGCCATGGGAAACACTACAAGACAGGACACATTTGCCGGTTTGACAACTGGGGAAACACCATCACTGGTCCAGCCAACTATTCCATCTTCATTTGCAGTAAAACTTCCACAGACCTCAGCTCGCGCAAAAGCTAACGCTATAAGGATATTTATAGCAAAGACCTGCAGCCTTATTCAGTGGTGAAAAACGCTGGATTGAAACATTTAATTAGCGTACTTGTACTTGAGCCATGCTGCAGTATGCTGCCCAGCAGGTCGCATTTTACAACGAAAGTATTGCCCTCCATGTATGAAGACGTTAAAGAAAAAGTTTTGGGTGGGTCTATTTTATAAGTAGTCCACACACTGCTGAAACCAAAATGAGTCATAGATGACAGGCATCCTCTGTGACGTCTCATTTTCGTTATTATTTGTTTGTTTTTGTTTTTTCCAGCTTGACTGAGAACAAGATTGTTACCTTTATATTGTAAATAATTTCTAAAAATGTGAGCCTTAGTGCCTAATGTGATACATTACACAGGAATGGAAATTGCATCACTTATAGCCCATTGATTCACTTAACCACGAAAGTGGTTAAGTATGCACCCAAATGGAGCACTGACGTTTTGCACTTACCAGTAGGGATGGACCAGCATTTGACCGCGATACTGCAGCTCGCCAAAAATATCCGCCAAATACACATGCACAAACTATAGCATTAATCATTTGTAGCATGTATAAGCTATTTATATCTGCTAAACCAGCTAAAAACTGCCAACATTTATTGTCCTAACTGTACTACGTCGGTATAAGTCCCGCCCTTCCTCTACGTCTACTCAATATGGCGTCCGTTTAGTGCGAGTAGTGTACCTCGTTCTACACTAGATTTTTGGCTGTTTTTAGGGCAGCATCCGGGTATTTTCAGTGATCTGAGTTTTTGCTTAAATGTGCGTGTGAATGTAGTGTTCGAAGGTTCGCTAGTGAAGTAAACTGATTGAGGCACACCCAGTGATTTTTTGATTTGTTTTGTTTGGTTTTTTTTGGGGTGGGGTGGGGTGGTGGGGTGAATGCCTGCTCCTGCACCATGCTATAAAGCGACTGACCAGATAACCTACTTAAATACACAATCCTTCAGTCTCAAACAGTGGTGTGATTGTTGGATAGTCAGTAAGCCTCCATCTTTTCTTCCCATGAACTTCTCATATAACAGAGCAGATTAAGTTGCATTAAAACACAAAAGAAATCAAAGAGCCTGATCTTCACACTGTGTGGGTCATGCTCCTTGATTTTTTCCCACCTTAATTTTGTGGATATTAAATCAACTGCTGCATCACAGTTGGTTCATCTCATTAATATCACAATTCATAATTACTGTAAACAACACAATGAAGGACACGAGTCAGCTTAAATATTTTTCTGACTCATGGTCGACGCTGAACTTCAACCATTTGCGCAAACACTGATAAACAAGTTCATCTGTGCCCTCAACTCTTCTCAGCTTTAAATGAGGAATGACAAAAACCTTCCTGCTGGTCACATGACCCCTTCCTTTCACACTGATGCTCCTAATGGCCTTAAGCTTTTTAATTATTCATTTCTGGGCCTCCTTTTACACGAGGCGGCGTTCTGTAGCACCAATGGCCGATAAGAGAATCGCACAGAGGCATCAAAATCTCAAAGAGGATGCCGTTAGGGAGGTGGATTGAAAAGCTCCCCGTTCTGAGATAAGTAATGGAGCAAGTCTCTCAGCTAGACGGGGCCTCCATTAAATCAAGGCAAGGTAATTGATGTTAATGCTAAGGCAAGGTCCCACTCTGGGGCCTGGCTGGCCATTGATAAAGATTTTTGTCGAGATAGAGACCCGAAGCTGCAGGATGGGGCAGAGTGAGTGCTGGTGGTTGCAGCGTGGAAGAGGCATCTTCTTTCAGGTGTCAGGGGGGTTGACTTTGATGCACCGTGGGCCAAGTACTTGAGAGGGGGTGAGGCTAAATGTGTATGATGGGAAAAGGCCATTGGGCTGCCCTGAAGCATACTTGTGGCTGATCTTCTTTCCCATCAAACTGTATCAAGACCCATTCATTGGAGTTACTGGGCTTTACCAGCAGACATACAGGCTGCATAATAAATTAAGCCTGCTGCCGCAGGGTGAAACCCTTAATGACTGCATTATTATTTACTGTATACCCTGGTAAACATATCATGAGTATATGTACACAGCTTCAACCTAAAGATAGTATTTTTCTTGAAATCATGTGTTCAGAGACCCCATCAGCCAATTTAAACAATTTCCATTTCATGACTTCAACTTGATTCTTTCTCATTATATCTGTATTTAAATACTTTTAACATAAAAAAGAACATTTTTACAGCCAATTAATAAACATACGAGCCATCTGTAGACCAACAATAAACGACGTTTTCTAGTCTAAATATATTTACTGACTAGAATCATCTGCAATGGAACTGAATCCATTTGAATAAGACTCAACAAACCCTTTTATTAAAAAATGTCATTGGTAATAGCGGCTAACCAACATGGGTTTTTAAAGGCTGATTACATGGCGAAGATACTAACTCATGGTTTTTAGGGTATTGTAATGATGCTCCATTCTCCATCTGATTAAATACAACTATTTTATCATAACATCAGACATGTCCAAACTTTAATTAATATTTAACACAATTTAAACATTCTTCCACAAAATATAAACTACGAAATGCCAACAGTAAATTAATGTTATGCAATGACTAAACAATAAAAAGGGTTGTCATCAAATATGAGCAACCATCTGCAGGACAAATATTTGATCATTTGTGGAGGTGGAACCCTCGGATAATTTTAGATTACTTAGACAGAAATCATTTAAAAAATCTTTTGAGTGATAAATTTACTTTTTGTTACCATTACAAGTAGAGATCTAACTATTATGGATTTTCTAGGTACAAATATTGTTAAGAAAAATATTAATTTCCATCACTATAAATGTGTTAAATCACATCAACACTCATAAGTCTTTAAGTTTTATTTTATTAATCTTTTGATGTCAACATAACAAAATAATATACAACACCAAAGTAAACCGAAATAATCTCCTCCAAGTGCAGAATAAATAAATCCTACATATCAACTCTGGAGAGAAAACAGATGAAAAGGCTACAGGACCTCTACCTGGACTTATCTGGAAACTACATTACAAAATGCTTTTAAACATTGTTAGAAAGCACAAAATAAAATAAAATCTTATTTAAAACGATTGAATTATGTACATTAATCATTATTCTAGTTTAAATTGAAAATATAAATGAGCCAGATTTAGCAAATGAGCTCATTTTCATCTGTTTACAAAGAGCATTGAGCCAATATGAGTTCAGTCCAGTTCTAACTGGAAATAAAGATTTGCTTCATCAGAGTTAGAAAAAAAGCTTCATTGATTCAGCTGGTTGCTTGTAAATGGCCAGTTACATGTAAAAAGAAGAGAATCTGTCCAGATAATCAGCCAACCACTGAAAGACTGCTCCTTTGGTTTAAATATCTGCTGCTTATCTTTATTTTCTTGTTCTTCAGACAACATAAACAATGTGAAAACATCAGCTTGCGCTCAGGTAAACGGTGTTAAGCTGAGAAAGCAGCTTCTACACCACTCTACAGGGCGCTGGCTCAGGTCCCCGTTCATTAATATTTGATTTAAATCAATTTGTAGATGGATGAGGAGCGCTCTTATCACTTGTTCCCTGTGGAGACTCTTTTCTTTGTTTTTCTGTACGCTGGGTCACCCTCAGAAAACACTTCTATTCTATTTTCAGCCAAACGTGGCCACTAAAGATGTTCAACCACTCGGGTGCAACAGATGATGTTAAAAAAATAAGGAACTTCAAGGGTCCTCGTTACTGGTTTGTACCAGTCCGGTCTTAAAAAAGCAAAACTGAAGAGACTCAAGAGCCCTTGTAGCATCTCAGTTTAACCACAAAGCATATCATGTTTGCTCAAGCTGTCTAGCATGCATGACACGTTAATATCGTACAATCTAAATCTTAAAATGTGGCGACTGTTTAAGCCTGAAGCAGAAGTTGGGCTGTAGCAAGAAAGATTGGCAACAAAAATACAGTAAAAAAAAAAAAAAGAAGGTATGAAATCATAACCCAGAAAGCAAACATGCTCAGTTTAGTATCCATATCAAAAGTTTCCTTTAGCATTTTGCCATGAGCTCAACAACAACCACAGAAGTACAGCGTGGTTTCATTTTCAGGTCAGAGGAAAACATGCAAACCATAAGAAGCTAGCAGTGTTATCACCTGCCGGAGCGATGCGCCTTAACTCTAAATGATCACAAACTGCCAACTTATTCTTTAAACATTAAGGATAAATATATTATCTTTAATTACTTTATGTGTCTCTGTGTATCAATTAATTTGCAGTGAAATAGTGATTAATTTGAGAAATGATAATGGGTACATAATGACACACGTCTATGATCTGTACTTTCACTTTTACCACCCCACCAAGCCCAAATTAACAATTTAGATTTAGTTTTAATTATATGCAAGTTAAAGAGAAAAAACCCCATACATCATACAGTATATGGGTAGAAGAATATTTGCTTTATAAATCAAGAATGGTAATAAAACTGGTAAAATTGCACAACTGAGCAATTCATTCTGTTAATAGTGGGCACTGACCTTTCAGCTTTAATGTTGTTAGCACTTTATAATTATACAAACATTTAATTAGAATCAAATATTCCCGTACAATGCCTGAACACGTGAAGCTTTCAAATCAACCAATTTGCCTGGAAATCTGCTGAAAATTCAAACATTTGAGAGTAATCAATATCATGCAATACCACTTACTTTAATTCACAGAGACTATCACTAGCACTGTACCAAGATGGCCGCTCTGTCGGCACGCCTCTCCACAGATGAAACAGCGTCTATATGTATATATGTCTATGTTCAACAAAGGCTGGATGTTTTGAAAACAAGAAGTCTGAGTACTACAGTATATCACTATGTACAGAGTCCAAAAGAAGTCTGATAATTGACTAGAAAATAGACATTATGGCTTTTTGAATATCCCGTTTTAGATGTGGATGAAGAAAAATGTGGTAACTGTCTAAAAACCGAGGTCTGCGTCCCTCAATATGTGTGACAGAGCATCTAATGCAGAGTCTGTTTGCACAACTTTGGATGTAAGAAAGCAAAATTTGCTCATTTTCAAACATTTTGATTTTCTGGTCTCAATCCCTTGATTTATTGACAATCTGTTATATTTCTAATCCCATTGCACAACACAGGACTTGATTTGTGCTACATTCTCTTAAAACAGCTACTCTATGATAAAATCATAGAATGCAGAAATAAAAAGAGGAAATAATTAAACTTTTTCAGGCGAGGGAGAAAAAAAAATCTCTTCCTCTTACGGTTTTCTGTTGAAGAACTGGAGACAAGTTGAGAGGCATGTAGGGGGAAAACTGCTTAATTGATGCAGAGTTTTAATTAAAACATTTAATCTACAGACAACAACACGTGGCCCAAAGGTCTGCAGAGCATATGAAGTCTGCTGTGGTGGTACGTGGCAGGAAGAGGGGTGGTAACAGAGGGGGTAGGGGAAATGAAAACAGAGAGAAGGAATGGGGTTGCACCCCTTCACAGCGTTTCCTCAAAAACTTCCAGAAGCTGACCTCCCAAATCAGAGCAAGCTAAACAAGTGTGACACCAGGCAGGGCCATTAGGGAACCCAGCCTGCGGTTCGCTGGTGTTTCAGGTCAATAATAAGTAGGTTCTTCACTGTGAAATGAAACGAAACGTAATGATGGAAACTTTTGCAAAAACACTGGTGAGGATATATTTCAAGGCCAGAAGTGCATGTTTATTTTTAGAGAAAGCTGAACACTGCCTACCTACATGTCATTTTGCTCTGTGTTAATAGCCACACCATTTTCTCTCTCTCTCCCCTGCAGGCTACATAGTTAAAGCTAATAGACATGGACATGCCCAAGCTCATTTCAGTTGCACTGTGAATGAGATATAAGACAGACCTGGCTCACCGTGTGGAGCTTGTGATCCTGGCACGATTGTTCTCACAACACCAAATGTTTATTTAACCACTGCAATCCCTGCAATGATCATATTTAATGAATCTGTAGCCGCAGGAGGAGAATCTAATAAAAGTGAAGCCTCGTACATGGACGTGTGTTAGCACAGCAGACGGCTTCCCAAAAACCACATTCCTGATAAGCTGAGTCATCAAAACATCCAGAGAAAAAAGAAAGAAAGACTAACTGAAAATGAATCATGGCGTGATTCAGTCTGTCCTCACTGGTAACAACCACTTTAAAAGCGCTGGGAAAAATATAAGTGCCTCCAAGATTAGTTTCAACATGCAGACTAGAGGACAGCGACTCTCAGCAGTTTCAGTTCGGGGGACCTGCTAAAGACATTTATCCATAAAAGGCATCACTCAGGCCTATGATGAGATTTAAGTGCTCTGTGTGGACGTGATGGCAAGAACAAGTCTCCTCCAGACTTAGAAACAAGGATTAAAGTAACACTGGTTGGAGTCAGACTGATGTGTCACTCTTTCAGCGGCACCCTCCCACGGCAGTTGTAAACCAACATTGGCTTTAATTGGATATATCTGCTATAACTTCATTTTAAGTTCTTCCTAAGACTGATCTTAAATAAGTCAGAGGAACTCTGGAGCACATGGATTAAATTATGAAGAGAAGTTGAATCAATGTAAATAAGATGAGGATGTAAAACTAGGTGGTGATGGAGCGGAGTCGAAGCTAGAGTTGGTCCGATACCGATATTAGTATTGGAAATGGGCTCCGTTCACACTGCAGGTCAATTCCAATTTTTTTTTACACGTAAGACTCAATATCGATGATGTCACATTTCATCCGACTTTGACGTCACAGAAGTAAGAAACATCACCATTGACAAAACAACATGATCACTTAAAATATGTGAAAGAATAAAGAGAAGTAATGCAATGAAGGAAGGCACAGGGGTTTTCTATCAATGTGTTAACGTGCAGGTCGGGTTGGGTTTGGTCATCCTGCTAACGGGTTTGGACGAGTGCGGGTTGGTAAAATTGTTGGTAAAAGTGTCTGTACATCTGTAAGTCGCACCCACTGCTGCACAAAAGGCAATTGTCAACATTTGTCTTCGCCTTCTTTCATCCATAAACCGGGCAGAACTTTATCAGGTCCGAGTATGGATGTGCTTCCAGATTGATGAACGTCCATATTTCCATCTGTAACCATGACGCAGTGCGTGACCCGTTATCCTCTGCACGTTCGTGTTACTTCAGGGCCGTATATGGTTCACACGTAAGCGTATGAAGGTTGCATTGCCATAATGCCAACAACCACGCAAAAATAAAAAAATCATATTTCAATAAAATGAATAAATAAATAATAATCTGATTTTAGGATTAAGACCTGCAGTGTGAACGTAGCCAAACTCCCTGATCCTGTTTTTCTTTTTTTTCTTGTTTCTCTCTGTTGTATCTTAATGAATCAAACTGACTTATTCATGAAATTATTCTCATGTCACCTTTGATCATTTCCACCTCCAAATCTCAGCTAGGAAAACATATTCTGGTCTCCATATCAGCAATAATCCACCTTCCACCATAGTTTTCATGTCTAGACAACATGTTCTGGATAAAAAATACAGTTTAGCTGTTAGAATGATGATGATGATGATGAAGATGAAGATGAAGGATTTATAATGAATGTTGGCATCATGTGACTGCTCCTCCCCATGTTTAAAACCAGTTATCCAGAGGTCAGTGGTCTAAAACCACATCTACACCAACTTCCTGCTGCATTTAAGTTAATTTACAACATCCTCGGATTTATTGAGTTAAATCAACTTCAACAAATTATTCCAGTAAATTAAACTCAGTCAAGTCTCAAAGATTAATGGAGTTTGCATATTTCTATTTAATGAAGCCAACTAGTAGATTTTACAGCGTGGGGAAATGAGAAACTGAATTCAAGCTGTCAGCATTGCTTACTTTGAGAGGGAAACTCCTCCAGCTTTCCCGATGAGCTCCTCGTGATGGAGGACGGCATCATTCCAAGGAATGTCAAGGAATTTCAGCAGCGTCCGCATCCATTTTTCTGGATGGAGGACCAACTGTTCGTAATGCACAGGGAGGCATTTATCTGCTGCCTCCAGGCACTGAGTGTACATGGTCTCTATAGCCCGGTTCCACTTGGTCAGGCAGTCCCGGTAGCTGCCCAGGTCAAAGCCTGCGATGGTCACCTTCCGTGAGATCATGGAATGGACCGAGGCCCGCCCATCACGGACCATGAGTACAAACTTGGCACGAGGGAAAATCTTGGCCAGGTAAGAAAGCGACTTCAATGCAAAAGGATCCTTATTGCAGAGGAAGTTGGCGGGCTCGCCGTGTTTGACGATGATTTCCAGGAGAAAGGCCTGCATGGCGGCGTCCAGCACCTCATCGGTCACACCGGCCTCGTCCAGGCGCATCTTCTCCCGGCCCGAACGACTCCACATCTGCTTCATGGCCAGGATGCGCGGGATGACGCGCGTTTCTTCGCCGCAGCGCACGTCGGGGTGGGCGTCCAGCATGGCTCGCATCAGCGTGGTCCCGCTGCGGGGCACGCCGCCGATGAAGATGAGCGGCATGTCTTTGTTGTAAACAAACGGCATGCTGAGGTTCTGGCCTGTGCGTAAGGTGGTCCGCATGCTCCCCCCCAGCGCCGACAGGGGCAGGATGCCACCGGGATGGCTGCGCTCCTCGATGCGGTGGTGGCACTCCATGGCGTGGCGGCCAAGATAGAAGACGGTGACCGAGCTGATGACCAGACAGGCCACCAACAAGTTCTGTTTCAACTTGCCGATCATGTTGCAGGTCACAAACGGGGTTGGATGATATCACCACAGGGGGGATTTAGGGGGAGGGACGGGGGAGGATGATTTGAAGGGTAGTTAGGGTTCCCGCCCTTTATGGTAACTTGTGTGGAACCAGGCATGGATCAAGCTCCCTGGTGCACAGCAGGTATCCAGTCCCCAGCTCCATGAGGCCTGGAAAGCACAACAAACACAAATAAATTTGTTAGCTTTTGATTATAAACCAGTTTAACTTTAACCCTTCAGACTCGAAGGCATTTTTGGCTTTTCTTGTTTGTTGATGTAGAAGCTGAACCCCTTTAAATCCCAGTCTTCAGTCCCATTATTTTTCTTCTTTTGAGACACATACAGAACTTTCTGCTCTCTTGTTTAACTTGGCTGCCACTGATTGGACATTACCCTCAATTTAAGCTGTCTGATTGGTGGAAAGTTTGACAGGAAATGGCTTCATCATCATATACAGGTCTAAATAGAGGTCTCTTAGCAACATAGTGAAGAAAATGTGATAAATAATGGTGTTATCCTGGATCACTCATTGTGGATTTACCATATAGAGTCTCTGAATAAAACACTACATTTTGGATTGTACACTTCCTGGATGGGATATAAATGTCTGGAAAACTTCCGTAGATCACCTTAAGGCTACGCTACGCATCACAATTTACCCCACAGATATACACACTACTGTTCCTCAGAAACCATATGGCAGGCCGTTTGATCTCAGACCGACATTATGAAGCAAAAAAGCTTCAAACACAAAGACGCCGCCAGAAAAAGAAAACCAACAAAGAACTGAAAGCTCACTGAAAGATAAATGACTAAGACTTACTGCTGACAATTCAGAGCAACAAATTTGTGCATTTAACCAAAGAAGGCTCTATTTTTCTTCCTGCTAAACATGGTGCTGGCTTTGGTTTACTGCATGCACATACATCACATCAGACGTGCAGCTTCCACCCTCTAATTTTGATATGGGGAAGCGTACAATCTAATTCTGTAAAGAGGGTAATATGTGCTTGCACACAACACACACATATATCCCGCACATAAAATCTACACACCACAGTGGGCTGGCTGGCGGCTTTTTCTTTTCTTTTTTCTTGTTAAAACAATAAAAAGCTGCTGACATGTATCTTACTTGTTGGAGGGTAAATCCTCCTGAGCAGATGGCCTACAACAGGTCAGTGCCTTGTAAATCACATCACCAGTTTATTTTTTCCTAAAAAGAGAAGGAAGTGATTCAACCGTAACAATAAAGAAGCACTAATCGACCAGATGGGATCATAATTGGATACTTTCCAGCTTTAGTGAGTGCAGATGTATACTATAACAAATACAACTGCAGGATGGTTCACATTCAGACATGCTACCAGTTCAGCACAGGGAAAGAAACATGACCTCCAATTTGCTCTAGTTTGTCTTCTAATGTGTGTAAAAGGTAAAGAAAGCAGAAAGCAAGCACAACAGGTTGACCTTTGTGCCCAAAACATAAAGTGTGTTGCTCCTCCTCCTCGGAATCTGACAGCTCATAAATGAAACGGTACCAAAGTCTCTAAAACTCAACATTATAAAAACAGCAGCAAAGAGGGAGAGAAAATAAGCAAGAAACTAATTTCTGGACCAACAACACGTTTCTCTTTGCAGCCGGCTGTGAGATTAATGCACACAAATCCTTTTCAAAGTGGGGACATTGAATGACTGAAGGTCCTGTTTCCTGGTGCAGATGTAAAGTCACTGCAGAGAGTTTCATGGGAGCATTTTAGTATAATATAAGTTACAAACTGCCACTGTATGTGATGTGCTGGACGCTATACTGATTCATTTTTATTTTTGTTATATTGGGACCAAAAATTAACAAACTTATTTTTAAATGCACTAATGCATAAACAACAAAGTTATTACACATTCTCTGTGTGAGAAGCTAATTTTGGGCATTAAGGTGCTTTTTTTACAGCTGTGAACCAAATCCACCAAAAACCACTTTATCCTCCTTATTTAAGATGATTCTGACAGTTTTTAAACTTGAAATTTAGAAGATGCTGCAGGATGAGGCTTTTAAAGTCACCAATTAACCAGTCAGTTGTAGCACGGGGATAGGGTCAACACTGGCGTAGGTTATCTTCAATTCAATTCAATAAACTTTATGAGTCACCGATAGGCATTATAAAGGCACAGTGGAGCAGCGTGACGAAAGGCATCTAAGAAAACAAAGGAGTAACTAACATTATAAAACATATAAAGATAAACTGTACAAGTAATGTACACAGTGGCAAAATAAAAAGTTTGCAGGACAGTGAGGTGGTTTGGGGGGGTCGTGGCTCAATAAGTTTGGGAACCACTACTTTAGAGCAGAGCTACTCAATTCGGTCCTACAAGGGCCCGAGTCCTGAGTCAGGTGTGTTGGAGCAGGAATACAATGAATTGACTAGCCCTGCTCTAGAGGTATCGACTACAACAAAGAAAGCAATCTAATTTCAGCCAATGGCATCACCATCCATACAAAGACCTGCTTCTCATAAGTTCAGTGGAGAACAAAGCCTTTTTATACCATTACTTAAAGTATATTTCAAAGAAAGAAAGTCGATTTGATCATACTTTTAAAATACTCTTCAGATATGATGGTCTTGAGACTTGAACGGAAAGTTTAAAAAGGTAAAAAAAGCTGAAGATAACAAAACAAAAAGGCCGAGCAATCAGTCACTATGTTTGACAATCTGCCAACTTCTCCACATCAACATGCAGACCTGGGATTTTATCTTTATTTATTCATCTCTTTCACAAAGCTGCTTCAACCATTTTTACCTCTGGAAGTAAGTAGTTCTGCAATGAATGACTGGAAAAACCTGAACCAGTTAGAAGCCAGTTTCAGCCCCCTTTAGTGGTGCGAACCGTGATCCGTACGAAACACTCTCCACGGTTTGGTATGCACGTGATCCGCCGATTTGAGGGGGAAACCTTCTATCCACTGCACCTGGTCAGTCTTAAAGTCGCAGGATCACGGTGTAAACAACCATGGCCAGCAGGCTGCTCACTGCAGCTATTTGCTCTGAGAAATTCACCAAAAAGAAAATAAAAAACATGTGGATGGGGTCAGTGCAGACTTTTTACACTGCAGCAGGAATTAGAGGTGAGCGAATTAAATATTTTTAGGAACTGCAGCTAATCAGCTGTTTTTTAGCGAGCTATCAAGCCATTCAGTCAGCTGTTTCCTGTTGTCGTCGCTGACTGGCGCTATTTCCCGTGTCCCAGCTCTTCTTTCTCATCGACTGTTGGTGATGTGTGTATCTTAGTTGTGTCGGCAAACCGCACACACGACCAGATTCACCTGGAAAAGTCCAAACACGTTTGAAATACTGCGGCTGCAGTCGGCGCGGTATGTTCGCGTCCTCACACGCTAACTGCTTTCTGCAACCGCTAGCTGCAACTGTAGCGACTACACACTAGAAATCGAGGTGAAATCTGGCAAAAAGTCATGCAGTGTGTCTGCCACAGAAATAAACCAAATACTGAGAAGAGGTCATGGAGCATGCTCAGATGCAAAACACTGGCAATGTAGAAGCAGAAGATGAAAAAGAGTCTGCACTAGTGCTTTCACACAGACACAGTTCTGGTTCTGGCTCCGTTCTGGAGTCTCAGAACCTTGATACTTTCTGGTGAACCAGCCCATGTTCACACCAGTTCAACCAGAACCAAGACCAGAGGACTTTACTCCGTGGACATCAGGGAGATTTGGTCCTGAAAGCTGATGGTTCGGTCATCAGGCTCCATTATAACGCACAGTTTCCCAAAATAAACAATATATTCAGACGACCCAGAATGCAAGGTTGTCAATTACATAAATCACCTACCGAAATTTTAATCGGTTGCAAGGCAACATGTCACACCACATCCAGCTTCTGTCCAAGTCTTTATTCTGTGGCGGAATTCTTTCTATAAATTCTGAAGCTTATTGATTATTTGGTCTGGCTTTTTTTCCAGTGTTGTGAAAGGGCTCTGGAGTGATTGTGTCATTGAGGTGTAAAAAGATGATGCGGCTAAGTTGTTCACATGGAGGGAAAATTCATCCAAACGATAAACACCTGTAGCCGAACCACCTCAACTCGTCCCCACGTGGATGATGTCTAATTCAAAGATGCATCACTAGTTCATCACCTGCCAAAGTGGCTGCAAGTTTTTCTTTATTCACCAAACTGAATTTTAATCTACATCTGGTGGGTTGGCGGGTGTTAATCTCGAGCCCAGAGCATTTTCACACACAAACACTGGATATTTTTCTCAACTGGGTCATTACTTCTGGGGAAAAAGTAGAAAATGAAAGACTGATTACCTGGCATTATTGTCCCAGATACCACTGAGCAGCCTCAGTAAACTTGTAGAGAACATCATGCCGTATCAGTTAAATCTGTTAAATCTTTGAAAGTGAATTAAACCAAGAGAAAATCCCACATCGTAGATTTTCTGAAAATGACTAATCTTATTAATTCACTCGTCATGTGACTGATGTTGCATTAAGATAAGCAGCTCCTGGTTTGTATATAAGCAGATTCGGCCTGTTCATGCTGAATCTCAAGCAGTGGCTTAGTGCCTGCATGATGCAGCGCAGATCTGCACACACAAGACAGCTTGGCGAACAAACTGAGGAACTGAAGCCAACAATCTGAGAGAAGCATCAGAGCTTCTGAGATATGAATCACAACTTTCATTATCTGAAGAAAATCTGAGCAAGAACAAGATTCAGAGATCTGCTGAGAGTTAACGTGATAAACACGTAAATTTAATGGATTCGAACACATGAGATCAGCCAAAATTATTCATTTATATTCAAATCATGGAATTAATCTAATTTATTGTTTAATTTAATCTTATTTGTGTCTTCAAAATAACCATATTGATCAGTAGCCACATTTTAATTCTCTCGTTTAAACTTCTTCATATAGATCTCCTCCTCATTCAGCTGCACTTTGTTCAGATAGTAGCCTGTGAACTACACTACATAAGATAAAGTGAGCATGCAGCGAATGGATGGATGATATGTGATGGAATAATGTGGTGATTTGCTTCATTCATCGCTTTCATCACAATCAGTTCTTCATTTAGAATCACTGAACTTCTGTTTTAGCCTAATTTAGCAATTTTAAATAGTCTGTTGGTTGGAAAATTTTATTCAGTGTTATTTTATGCTTTTTTTTGCACGCTGAACACAAAAAAACTACAACAAACACGCCTGAAAAGTCTGAACATTACATTTTTATGACAAATGTTATACATAATGGCATGATCCTAGCATGTGACTGGCCGCATGGTGTGTCCATCAAACCAAACCCCCCTGCCTGCTGAGATTCAACTGTACGGGTCTACTTGATGCTATTTATTTATTCTAATCCATTTATTGTTAGTAATTTATTCAATACTTTATTCTATTTCATCCCAATCTTTTCTGCTTGTTTTTTCCTGTATTTATTTTGTTTTTATACAATAGTAAATAAATTAAATAAAAGGGTTAAATTTAAAGCCCAAAAAAAACACTTATCACTAAACTATTAAATATGTTGTTTTTTTTTAAATACAAGGGAAAAACTGTGGGTTTTTAGCTGGCCATCCTATTCTAGAGGATGCACATCATCATAACTGAACAAGATGATATTAGCGCAGATACTGGGCTGTGTTTTTTAAACCTGTTTGGAACAGATCAGACCAGGCCGGGCAGGGCAAATACATCACTTTACCATCTGTTTTCCCTCTTGACAACATGTTGCCAGCTTCTTCTCAGGAGGTTGCAACATGCCTAATGGCCCAACTGACTGCTGTAGTTCTGTTTACTCATAGTTGAGCCAGTAAGGATGTTTCACAACTAAACATTACAGCTAATTCTTTTCATCAGCCTTCCTGTGAGAGGTATTGATGCAACACTCAGCAGCAGATAGGCATGTTTTTAAAGGAATTGCTAAAAGTTTATTTCTCTTCGTGTTGCTAGGTTTTGTCTTTCCTCCGCCCGCCCACACAATCTCACATCTTTGTCTTCTCCTTAGTGATTCAGTGTTAAAGGGAAGGGACAGGCCAGACTCCCATCACCTTTGGTCAGTTAGTGGGAGGACAGAAAAAAGGCCCCTTGTTTCTCCAAGGCTGACGTAACTGCATTTAAAAGGGGGATTTCACCTACTAACTCACTTGTGCATTCAGATGTTATCAATCCAGAGGGAAATACACATTTGGGAAAAGTTTCTGAGTTCAAGGATGACCTCACAGAGACAGCTGCTAAACGGGATGGGAAAGATGGAGAGAAAACAGCGTAAAAAGAGAGATGGTGAAAGGAAAGGTGAGACACGAACAAGCTGAATGTGTGAAAGACAACAACACAAATCAGCGTTATTGTCACATTCCCTTCAAGGTAAAAACAGCTCTACTTTAATAGTTGGACAGGGATTGGATGTGACCGGGTGTCCTTTAAAATGTAGATCATTCTTGCAAATATAAAATCCACTTTTAATTACTAATGGTTTTAAAAACAAACAAACACAGGAGGTAAAGTTTCCATAAAAAAACCTAAAGTACATAAGAAGATTTTTTAGAATCAAGTGAACCAAGAGTCATACATCTTTATTAAAACAATAACTACTAGTGCTGGGGGGGGGGGGGTAATACAACCTGAATTTAGGAAATGTTGAGAAGTTTTTTTAATTTAAATAAAAATTAAAACTAAAAGACGATCAAATCACATGAGCCAATATTTTATCCCAACAGAACATAACATGTCTAAAACTGAGGTTTGACAATTTTATGCACAAAATGCCAGGGGGAGGGAGAAAACAGTTGATTCACATAAGTATTGCATAAATAATGCGGGAAACCGTAGGTTATAATGGAGTCTGACGACTTTCAGGACCAAATCTCCCAGATATTGAAGTTTACTTCTGCAGAGTAAAGTCCTCCCAGTTTGGTTCTGGTTAAACTGGTGTGAATGTGGCCTTATTGGCCAGGAAGCACCATGGTTTCGACATTCCAGAGCCAGAGCTGTCGGTCAGGTCACACGTAGCCAAACGACTAGCTACTGAAAACGTCTGAAACTAAGATCAGCATCCTCCACATGCTGAGGTAAAACTGAAAGAGATGGAGGACACTGCTGGAGAGATACTGACTCCGTCAAGAATGTAAGATATGGATACGGATAACCAACAGCATCACAATCCATACAGCCTGCTTGTTAAAGATCAAGATACTGTCATGCATGGGGGGGGGCTATATCAGGATATACTGCCTGGACAAACAAAACAAAACGCAAATGTGTTGTTAAATTTATGCCACGATGAACAAATGTAATGTAATCGAAGATAAAGGTGTAACAACAAGGAACATAAGTAGCTGTTCCCTCCTTTCCTTTGCTTTTCTCCATCACTGTTTTGTGTCGCGTGACTGACAGAGCTGTCAAAACCAAGAGTGGAGAGGGAGAAAAGGTGTAAATGAAGATAAAGATCAGCCTGCTCAGAGGTGACGGCCTGGTGGATAACAAAGTGTAGCAGAGATCCAGAGCAGGGTCACGTTACACCTCACACCGGGACTGAAATGTGTTTGTGTTAAATTAATTGAGCCTCTTCTCTCCTGTTAATGATACTTTATTCTTCTGTTTTTCCCATTGATCCGTTAGTGAAAAGATAAAACTGATGCTGCTCTCTACGGTGCAAAAGCAACGTTGGGAAACCGAAGCACAACAGACTCTTAATAAGATCTTGAAAGCCTGAGGTGTTTGTGACAGTGGGAGGAAATAAAGTCTGAACAGTTAGTAGATCTGGAACGGTAGAAAGAAATTCAGAAGGTTCTTAATTTATCGAAATGAGTTTTAAAGGTTTTGCTATAAAAATCTGATTTGCTTAACACTTGAAAATCAAAACATTTGAGTGCAACAGTTTTTTTTAATAAATAAAACTGCATGTTGAAGCTGAAGCCTTTTTATGAGGCTAAAATTGTCTGAAATGAATATATCAATAGATATATCAACATAAAGGCCGACCAGAACAAGATTATTAACAGTACTTTGTAGAAATAACACACAGACCAACTGTGACCAAGCCTTTTCTCATCCCAACATCATTCTCTCAAGTCTTGGCCTTCAGGAGGAAAACAAACACACAACAGAAACTATTTACATATTTACACATTTTCCTCATTTACACTCATTTAAGCTACCATTTACCTCCTATCCTCACAAAACCAACTCCAGCTCAGCTTCTTGGCTTTATTCCAGCCATAGAGAAACATTATTTTTCTTCTTTCAGACACACATAGAACTTTCTGCTCACTTGTTGATCTTTGGCTGCTCCTGATTGGACATTACCCTCAATCTAAG
>JBBBVU010000009.1:1220468-1234839 GCA_037177055.1 Atherinosoma microstoma
CTGAAAACTCCGATGAGATCAAGATTGACAGATGAACATCTGCATCAGTGTTTGAGACTGGCTGTGACTAGAATGGATCCTGACATTCAACTTCTCACCAGCCAGATGCAGGCCCACAGTTCACACTGATCAACATTCATAGGTAAGCTCACTTTTCTGACTCGAATGAGTCATTCTGAGTATAAACAAATATAATCATTATAAAATGTACTGGGATAAAATCCATCTCCACAACCATACTGGTAGTGAAATGTGTTGTGCCGTTTCAGTTAGTTCGGTTTCTCAGCCTGCTTGCTTTGTGGTTGTCACAGGGAAGTTGTTGAGAGAGAGAGCTGCAAACAGATATAAGGAAGGAACACAAGAACTTTGAGAGACTGCTCATATGAGTCATTTAAGAAAGAGATTCTGCTCTGACAACCAAGCTGAACCTGTTAAGATTGTGCACGGCATAACAGAAAGTTAATGTTCCATCGACTTTTTTTCTGTGAAGATCCCAGAGAGGGTTATTTGGTTATTTATTTCATAAATAGTGTTATTTATTTCCTGATTTTTTTTTCTGTGAAGATCCCGGGAAGGGTTGTTAATGTTTGGTTATGTGTGGCTTTCTGGAAAACAATAAATGTTTACGCTTAGGCACCCCAGCGATCGTCAGACTTTTTCTGTTACAAACTGACCCCGGCCCCCCATCAGAGAAGGGAAGAGCTATGTGGCCCTCACAGGAAAAAGTTTGGGGACCCCTGCTGTAGATAGTCTGAAAATGTCTCATGGTTAGCATTAGCCTGATCTCGGTGAAAACAATTTTCATATTAAACCTCAAAAATGCATTTCCTTATGTCAAACGATTGGGGGCATGGCGCGTACATCAAACACTGATGAGGATCTGACAAAAATCATGACAGAAATGTCCCCCAATGGTTCTGATATGTTTTAGTTTCGTTTGTGGCATCCAGAAAACTCTCCTGCGTGTTTTTGTATCAGGAGAAACGGGAAGGAAGCATGGAGACAGCTAGTTTACTAGCTGAATGTGAGACAAATGACTTGCTTCAGATCAACTGAAAATGTCTCACAGTTATGACCAAGATCAACACAAATTTAAGCACAACCTATTTTTGAGTTTGTTTTATCGCCCAGCCGTGTTTGATCACATAATAGAAACAATGCACTGCAGAGAGGCCTGAGGTCATGTTTATCCTGGACAATGTATCCATGAAAAAAAAAAAAAAATTTCCCCTTTGCATATTCGGAAAAAAAAGCCTACGTCCATGCAGACTGAAAACACAAAAAGGACTGGAAACAGTGTTGTGAGCATGCCAGACCTGTTCTGGGTGGTGAAACTCGGCAATGACTCTCTCAATGTGTGCACGACATCCTCATCAGACCAGAAGACGCAACACCTGCTTGTACAGAGGTGCATTGGTTATCTAGGGCAGTGCTTCCCAAACTGGGGTCGGGACCCTCACGGGGGTCGTGAGATAATTTCAGGGGGTCGCCAGATGACTTTTGAAAAATATATAACCAAAAATTTTTGATTTTTATCAAAGCTGTCAAAATCAAACCATTAATGCAAAGATAAATCTAAAGTTAGCTCCTTAAATTCTTAAAAGAATGCATAAATCCGCATGAACTCTCCTAATTTATAGACTCTGACTGTTTTCAAGCCTTATGTTTAGAGGATCCTGCAGGATGACCCCTCTGATATCATACAATTAATAATTGTCATCGTGGAAGGTGTGTGTCGCGAACACCAAAGAATGTCGTCTTGGGGGTCGTGGCTCAAAAAGTTCGGGAACCCCTGATCTAGGGTATGTACTCTCTGCGTCTTTGCTTAAAGTATCAATGTTGCACAAAAAAAACGGGTTTTGTTTTAAAAGACCAAAATAACTTAAAAAGATTCGGCATCACAAGCAGAGCACGGAGGTCCGCCATTGTTGTTGTTGTCGAGCCTGTTTGTGGGTGTAAAAAGGCAAGATGACATGACAGATGTAATCTGTACCGAAAGATTCCTGTTCATGTTTACATGGACAGGATCACCTTTGGTTTTAGGAAAATAATTTCACTCTGGAGCCCGTTAATAAAGCTTGGCGTATTTGTCCGCCCAAATCTCTGTTACCGTGGAAACGAGAGGCCAAAACTCAAAACTTTTGTGTTTTACTGTCTCAGCGTCGTCGTGTAAACGGGGCCTCATGCTAACAGTTAGCATACCAACTGGAGATGTTACAGTTACTTTATTTCAAAATTAATGGTAGTATTAAACGCTAGGGATGGGTATCACCACTAATTCCCTGAATCAGTTTGATTCACAACAGACTGATTTGATTAAATCTGATTCAATTCAATGTTGATTCATTTATGTAACTATACTAATTTTTCATGAATATTAAGACATTCTCAGATAACTATTTTTATAAAACACTGAGCCCGTTAATATGACCATCAAAATCAGATATCTGGGAGTAATCAGATTACTGTAATAGTCTGATGTGTCAACATGCACTTATGAGAAACAATATTCAAAGATCCTGCAGCATCCTCTAAGTATAAGGCTTGAAAACTTTCAGAATCTTCATAAATAAGGAGGATAAAGTGTTATTTCATTCATTCATTGTTATCCAATCAGTGTTCGTACAAGCCAGTTCATTACAAAATAACCTTGTTAAGGAAACCAACAGATTGCGTCCAATCTTGACTTTGATTAATACCGTTGTCTTCAAAACTATGCAGGGATACACCGATACCACATTTTTCAAAGTAGAAATACTTACATTTTAGTACTTGCCAATACCGGGAAACCAATATGAGTACTTACACTTCACTGGTAAGGAGTGTGGACCAGAATATCAGATGAAACGACTAACTGGTAGGTTGTGTGATATATCAAATGGGTCATCCTCTAAAATGTAAGCCTGGAACTGTCATAAACTTCATGAACAAGGATAAAATGGGGTTTTTGGTGGATTCGGTTCATTGCTGTAACAAGACATCTACATGCCTAAAATCAGCTTCTGTCACAGACATAATGTCAAATTCAGATTTTTGCTATGGCGTGAGTAATAAGTTTGTTGTTTATGCATTAATGCATATAACAAATAATGCGTTAATTCCACAGATTTATGTCTTTGTATTAAAGCGTTATTTTTGCAGCCCTATTTAAAAACTGTGGTCATTTCTTTGCCAAAAATCTGTAATTGTGACGTCCCTGATACCATCTATTTCTAATTCCTCACTGTTCCTCAGTCATCTGCCTGAACATCCCCGCTTTCTTTCCCTCCATGCTGGTGGATTTGTCAGATACCATCGTAGATAATGACATTTGCAGGTATTGTATGGTGACTCAGTCAGCCAACTAAATATGTCTGATAATGTGCAACAACTGGAGATATATATATAGATTTGGTTTGCAAAGGCCTGCAGAGAAACCCAACTGGTTGTGAGAATCCTGGAAGCCCTTCTGCCAAGCCCACCTGTAGCGTCTTCCCAGTGGTTAGAATGAGTGGTTTGGCCCGTCCTTTTTATGCACCAGCTTCTTCCGTTTCAGTTACTGCTTCACTGAAAGATTACAACCCTTTTACATACTATTCAAGCTGTTACTCCTCACAGCCACATAAAAACTTTAATTATTCATCTCCACTCTATATCATCGTGGGAAACCTTATCAATGACCAAAACGTTGGCTCAGAAAACAACTGACCCCATTTGATTTTAACACTACTTCTTTAAAATGTAAAAAAGGAACATTAGTAAAGGCAATTAAGAAGAAAAAAACCCTGATGTGTGAGTTGTCACCTTCATAAGCTGCTGACAGCTGCAGAGACACCATCCACAAACACATCCCGATCCATCAATCAGGCGCCTCCACAGTGAGAACAAGCGGTGCAGGGGATATGGTGACGTCTCCGGCTATCAGCATTGCTATTCTGGGCGGTTTGATTAATGAGGGCTTCTACGTCAGCAAGCACCCTTTGCTGGAACTTCATAAATATGGAGCTGAAACCCTGGCTGGGTTCAGTGGACTCACAGCTGTTTTACTGAATGTAATAATTGTGATGCAGCAGTGAGTGGTGCTTCTGGACGAGGAAATGAGAGTTTAAAGTGAACTGGAGTCCAACTGATCCAGCTCTGCAGCTGTGGCTGCTGACCCAGAGTCCAGCCAGTACACAGTAATACTCTGCGTTGGACCACCTGCATACAGCAGATGTGCTCCTGGCTTCTCATAACAACTGGAAACTGTTTTTTCAACCCTCTAGGAAAGCTAAAATTTACTTTTATAAACATTCACCCTTGTAAGCCTGCAGTCTGCAGCTGTATCTTTATTAGTTTTAAGCCGAATGGATCATTTTTTGTCATGAATGAGTCGAGTATTTCCTCATATTTTACATGTGCAACAAGCAGTAGATGAAAACCAATTTTATTTAAAATCCAAGTACGTAATCTGGGATTTAGAAGAGTAAACAACAACAATACTGCTTGCACATGATGAAAAAGCCATGTTTTGTGCAGTTCAGCAGTACAACAACACGTTTGTGTAAAACAGGATTACTTGAACATGAGCAATGAGATTACCTCAAGCAGACTGATCTTTTTCCAACCTTGGCTGCACTTACATGCCAAAACGCTCTGTAACCTCACCACAATCCGCCACCCATCTATGTCATCTCACAACCAAACTCAATTAAAATAACACACTAATTAATTAAAGTGTAGTTAATCAGTAAAATATCACAGTTAATATAAAGTTAGGGTGTAGTTTAGTTCATGTTTTGGTCTTCTGGTTAATTCGGCGTGTGTATTAAAGACATGAAGGCAATAATAAACATCGAGGTGGCGTTTTTAAGTTAGATTTTTTATTAAAATACGAAATTTTTTGATGAGCTAACTGCTTGTGATTCGCCAAAGATTTGCCAAAATGCCTCCGTTGCTCTTATCCGTGTGTAACCTCGCTGCGTTTTTATCGATAACCGCACAGGTCTAGACTACTTTCCCATAAAACGGAGCACATAACGGAGCTAATGTGAAAATATGACCCGCAGGTTTACGGGGATGTATTGGACGAGAGCTGAATATGCGGTTCAAACAGTCGGGGGTACATTTTCCAGCGTCGACCCCCTCTAAACGTGCCAAACACCAGGAATTATGTAACCTCAATTTAAGAGGAAGAGAGGCAACGTTGGAGCTACGAAATGATATATTCCTGTTAATCAACCCCCTCCCTGATTAAAAAAAAGAAAAGAAATGCGACTTTAATTGCTGCAGCTCTTCAGCTAAGAGGAAGGAGTGGAGAGAGAAGGACGCTACACCACTAGTCCAAAAACCTACCTAATGCTGCGGAGACGGCGCGTGAGACGCAGGTTGGCCGGCAGGAGAACTTCCACCGTATCCAGCGTCACTGTCCCGACAGCCTCCGCCGTCTTCTGGAGTCAGGTGCTGGACATTTTCTGTGTACTCTGGCCGTGTGAAACGCACAGTTGTCAAGCTCGTCGAGTTGGTGTTGAAGACTGCGAGTGAGCGATTTACCAACCAGTCTGCTACAACCGGGCTACGGGACTGGTGTTGAAAGAAAAGCCGTGATTGGTCTAGAATCAGACAGGGGCTGTGTGTCAGAGCTTCTGATTGGTCCATACGTTATGGGAAGAACTGCAGTGGATTTAAAAACACAGTATGGATTTTTTTTTTCCGTTTTCCTTTTATATTTATTTATTTAATTTATTTATTTGTTTGTTTTTGTTTTTTGAAAATGTCAATGAGCAGTTTCATATCAGCTTAGACACTAATATAAAAAAAAATCGTGAATAATATCCGCTATTTTAGTAGCAGTCTTGAATAATATCCGATGAAATATGAAAATATGATAAACAATTGTTATTTTTAAAACGTTTTCTTTTTAACAAGCTACTACAAAAATGCCGTTTCAAAAAGCAGAGGTCTCGTTTATTTTTTTAATTTCTTTGTTTTTTCACATTTGAATTAATCTGACATGTTCCAAATATTTAATATCTCCTTATTCAAACAGAAAGGTAATGAAGCTCTTTAAAGAGACCTTTAATCAAGCATTATAGCATTGTGATTTAGATCCATTTATTTGTCATATGTAAGTTAAAGTTCAGTCACCAACGCAATGCAATGTTTGTGGACAAGAAGTATCAATCAAATCATATTTAACAAATACTAAAAAGAACAAAAACAAAGAGAAATAAATGCAAATATAAGGTTAAAAAAAAGTATCAAAAATGTGAGAAAAGAAAGAATTGTGGATCTAAACAATAAAGAGAAATAAACTAAATATTTCTAATTTCTATACATGCTTGGTAAGAATGTAAACACTTTAGATCTAAAGCAGTAGAAATTTGGGAAATTTGGCCCTCATCCAGCAAGTTTTCATTATGTCCCTGCTCCAACACACCGGATCAAAATGAAAGAGTTACTGAGCAGAACTTGATAGGCTGTTGGATCCATTTGAATCGGGTGTGTTGGAGCAGGGAAATATCTCAAACTTGCAGGACTGCGGACCCTCGAGGACCAGGTCCCCCCCCCCCCCCCACCACTGATCTAAAGTGTGCATTTGTTGTTTTATGTTGAAAAAGATTTTTCCCATTTTTCGGGAAAAAGGGATCTTTTAAACATCAAAGATTACGTTTTTGTTTGTTTTATGCTCCCTTGTGATTTTATCTTCCTTGGATGTTGTCCTTTTGTTGTTTTTAAACCACAAAGCTTGTATGAGTGCATTCTGGCTCACCAGTGGGATAACACACATGTGAGCCACAGCAAACACTACTTTGTTGGTCTTTTTCATTTTTTCCATGTAAAAATAAAGCTTTTTAATATTTTGTAACTAACTTTCTATGGTACTTTTGATCATTTGTAGGACTATTGCTTTTCTTAATAAAAGCAAGAAGCCTTGCATCAAGCTGAAAAGAAGTCAGCATACCTGAAAGATCCAAAGAGTGCCTTTAGAGATTACCATAAAAACCCAGCAGCGTTTCCAAAGCCACTGGTTTCTATCACTTCTGTTGTTTCTAGTCTGGGCAAACTTTCAGATGAAACCAGCCAAACTGCTGAAACGTAGGAGGAACATTTGATTCTAACCCTAGTTAATGTAAAGCACTTTGAATTGTCTTGAACCTGAAAATGTGCTATACAAATAAACTTGCCTTGCCTTGCCTAGTTTAGATGCTCAGGTCAAACATGGATTCAGTCTTGTTATTGTTTAATTTTTTCGGCTAAAATCATCTCATTTTTTGATTGCTGTAATTCATCGTACTCAAGTATAAGTCCAGGCTTCCTCTGTTGACTTCATTTCATAAAAAAAAGAAGTAATTACTGTATGATCACATCATCCCTGTTCTGCTTCCCTTCACTGATTTCCTGTTAGATTTTATATTGATTTCTAAATCTTCCTGCTCACCTTAAATGTCCCCCCATCCATCCATCTCAGACTTCCTGCCCTGCAATGTTTCCTCTGTCATTATTAGTGTTGTAGCTGATGCCTTTATCAGATCAACTTTTTACCTTTTTCATTGAGGGGAATGCTGACTGATCGTTTCATTATTAGCTGCTGTTCTGTCTCATAGCAACTAGCTGACAGACATTCAATATGAAGTGGTTCCCCATGTCCCCCAGGTCCATGAGGACCACCTTACCAAAAACCAGTGGACCCCCTCCTGTGATTTAGCTTGTTGACCTCGCCACACAATGCATGGACAATACCTGATTGGATACATTTTTGATTAAGTTTATTTGTTTTAAAATGTTGTTTTATAGCAGATTTATTCACTTTGGGACCTGGTTTAAAATAATGAGTGTTTTCAGACTCCTTTGCTCTTTGGGGTAATGATGTGCAATGCCACTGATTTTGTGTCCGATCCGATACCAAGTAATATTCAAGCCAGTATCGGCGATACCGATTAGATACTTTGTATAAAAACTTAATGTGTTTGGAAAATCAGGTAAAGCGCAGCCTTCCTTCATCTTACTCTGGTCACAATCAAACATTACATAGATGCAAGGACTTCTTCTTCTTCTTGTTTTCTTGCCCGGTAGGCAAGCAACGATTTGATGCATCATCACTACCAACTGGTAAGAAGTGTGGACCAGAATATCAGATGCAACGACTGAGTGGTGAAATGTGTCATACATCAAAATGGGTCATCCTCTAAAGCAGGGGTGTCCAAAGTCAGACCTTGAGGGCTTCTGTCGTGCAGGATTTGGACGTTTCCTGCTGCAGCACACTTGAATCAGATTGATGAATCAAGATGCTTGGGGAGAACTTGATGGATCAGGGAGACATATAAACAAGACAGACTGTGGTCCTCGAGGACACCTCTGGGTTGAAAACTGTCAGAATCTTCATTAATAAGGTGGATAAAGTCGTTTTTGTTGGACTATGTTCACTCCTGTGAAAAAGCACCTTCATGCCCAAAATCAGCTTCTCTTAAAAAAAAATCTAAATTTTTAATATGGCATGAGGAATATCTTTGTTGTTTATGCATTCATGCGTTAAAAAAATAAGACATAACTGTATTCCAGTTAGTGATAAGCTACATATATACCACAAATTACTAAAATATCCATATTTCAACATTATAATCAATTATAAAAGAGAAACAACTGGTATTAATTTTTCAGTATCAATCCACGCATCATTGCTTTGGGGACCCCAGGTTGGGAAGCACTGCTGTAGACAATTGATAAATATTTCTTCTATTGACATCAATATGATCAGATTCCAGCTGACATGTTTACATGGACGTTAGATGAAGTGATCCGATCAGTTGTGTGTTCACAGGATGGAAAGATTTAATACAATCGTGATGCTGTTGACATGCATAATGTGGACTAATTCAGAGGAAGAAGATTTTTATCAAACATCTGTGTGAACAACTTGTTTGGAGCCTTTAACCGTCGAGACGCTCAATAATCCTGAACTCTTTCAAAGTTTTCAACTAAAACGTTGCATCCACCACAGTCCAAGTGTTTTACTGACGCCATTTTCTAAGTCTTTCTGGAAGCTCATCTCATCAACTAACTCCTAAGTGGTTCAAGCTTGCATAGAAACAACGTACAAGCACAAGAACCATCAGAAATAGTCTAAACATGGTTATTTCTTCCTGTTGACCCGATTGTGAAAAAAGTTGATCGGATTGAAAATTCATCCCAATCGAGCAGGGGCGTATGCAGGAACGTTTTAATGGGGGGGGCCTAAGCCCTGTTTCCTTCAACAGGTGCGGGGTGAGTCAAGACAATTTTTTTGTGTTTCCACCAAGCGGCAACTTCCAGCGGAGAAATGTGAAGCCTTTGCGGAAGTGCCAAAAACTGCAGTTTAGCCCTCATCCACTGGGGGCTGGCTCCAAAAGGGAGCAAATCCCTACAGAAAGCAGAATTAAACATGTTTACAGCTGTTGACAAAAAAAACATTTTAGGTTTAATAGGTCAAGTTTACCTTCGTGACAACTGTGGGGGGAGTGATTTACTTTATAACTCATTGGTTTAGATAATATTTAATCTTGAAATTCTTCATAATCAGGGGTGTGTCCTTTTGATTGACAGGTGCCAGATATCTGGCAAAATGAGGCAGAGAGTAGCACAACCGCAGTTTTTATCCGGCTAACAGCGCGCCCTAGCTTTAGCCTGCCTACCTCCGTTAACTGGTTAGTTCCTGTTAGCATCTGTCCCCACGCCCACAGCCCCCCTCTCAGCGCCACCTCATCGCCCATTTTTGGGTTTTCCAGGAGACACAAGACTCTTTTCAAGACTCTTGAGAAACCTACAGGTCACGTGGTCTTAAGGTTCTTCCATTTCTTCTACAGTCACTGGTTTCCACACACAAAAACTGGGAAGGGTACCCTAATATCCGACCCGACCCGTCCTACTTTTCTGGGGTCCTTCCATTGGGGTACCAATCTAACCGATCCGACCCAAAAGGGTGAAGGTTGACACTCTGCAATCTGTTGATTGGTTGAAAAAAAAAGGTCACATCCCACGCGACCTGCCATAAAAACAAAGCAGGAATGGCTGCTTGTTTAGAGCAACAGATTTTCATTTTGTTGATTGAACAAAACACAATTGTAAAACACTTACAATTTCGCCCTGGGATCAATTAAGTATTTATTTATCTATCTTGAATCTCCCTTTAAAATGGCGTTACCAAGTTGTGTTTTGGTTCTACTTGAGGAAGGCGTCGTGGTGCGATGGTGTCGTTTACGTAGCTGAATCATCTATCGCTATCCGGCTGATACTTTGCCTCTCAGGTAACGTTACGATTGGCCGTGGGAACGCAATGAAATTACAGTTTACAATCCATATCTGCACCCCAACTGTCCAGTCCCGACTCGCACCCATTGGTGGAAGCAAGGCTCTAGATAAGACAGAAGTTAGTGTGGAGTGGCCAATCAATATATATTACTTACAGCGATGTCCAGCAGGATTATTGTAAACTTTGGTTAAAACTAATGTGAAATACAGGGATTCTTGGGTGTCTGGAAACCCTTAAATAACAGCTTTGAGCCATTTCCAGCACCACAAACAAAACTGTTCACAGATGTTAAAGAATATCATACGAGATAAAACCCCTGAAAAGAAGCTAATTGGTACTAAAGGCACAAAAAGTTAATTATCTCGCCAAGAAAGACTTTATACTTGGCTTATAGTGATGCACGGGCCGATCTGTGACCAGCGGGTCGGGTTGGGTCAAGAAATTTTCACATCAATTGCGGGGCAGGTCATTGAATACACAGGTGCAATGTGCGTAACCTCTGATCTTACATCAGGAAATCAGATTTTTTTTTGCCTAAGGATTTCAAATTTTTGTTGCCACTTGCCAGTTCCACTCTGTCCTCAAGCACATTTTTCAGGCCAAATAGCCAGTACCCTTTAAGAATCCTTTGGTTCCCTTTCCCTCAAAAATAAAAACAGATTGCAGGGAATTGTAAGTGCAAATAGCCGGGATTAACCTGAATGACCTCTCAGCCCTGTACCGAACTAGAGACCGAAGGAAGGCCTGTTCAATCCGTATGGATCGGAGCCACCCCTTGGCTCGTGAGTTCCTGCTGCTTCTGTCAGGGTGCAGGTAAATCCTGCCAAAATGCAGGACGAACAAACACAAGCATACTTTTATCCCTGCTGAATAAGTACCCCCTTTTTCTGTTTTTATTTATCTATCATTGTCCTTTTAGATATTTATTGTTGTTTATGACTGATTATGCACTGATTGTTTGCTTTTACTGCCTGCAGCATAGCAAATTACCCCACAGGGATAATAAAGACTCCTCGAACCTATTAGATAGTGGCGGCGGGATATTGTGAAAATTGGTTTGGTTGTGCGGGGCAATTATTTTACTTATACGGGACCTGCAGGTCGGGTTTTTTCCAATCACTAATGGTTTGTATTGCATTGTAAACATGCAGAAAGACCAACAATAAACCAATAAACACAAACGCAGCTGTTATTGTAGCTATTAGAATCTACTGGCTGAAGTGTGACAATAGCTGCGTTTCTATTACCCCTAAAAATGAGTAAAACCGAAGTATCGCAATAAAAATCTGGTAATAGAAACACCTGAATTTAGGAAAACCTCTCAAATTACCCTTAAAAAGTTTTTACGCTCTCATGAGGGGGTTTTCAGACGTGTCATTGTAGCAAAACTGTAATGGGAAAAACTTTTTCCACATTTACACGTCACTGGTCGTGTACTCGGAGAAAGTTGCCAGTTCGTAAAGGGCAATAGCAGCTCGCTTCCGGGTAGGAAATGTCTGCAGCCACAACAGTCTCAATGGCATCACACAGCTCATGAAACGTATCCCGGGTCATTCTGAATCCATAATTCGTACCTTATTCATGTCCGCTCCCATACATACGAACTTTGCTTCTGAACTATGAGCCGCTGCTTTGTCTTCTGATGACAGTAGTGGCAACGAAACAGCTGCTCCAAAACGCTAAATGCTTTGTGTCTCCTCAAAGTGGAGTCTCGCGGGACGAGAGCTTATGAGAATGATGGTTTATGCGTAACACCGTTCAATGGAAACGCCCGCAAATCTCAATTGTTCTTTGTCAAAATTTTAGAAATATCGCTTTTTTTGGTTGTTTTTTAAACTGTCATGGAAACACAGCTACTGTTTTTCTAAGTCACCCACCAAACCCTCAAACCCCCCTACCCCAGTCCCATCTCCACCCACAGTTCATACACTGGTTAGCCACGGATAAAACATTGGCTCTATTGAACAAATAAGTCTGAAACATTTCTTTCACCTTCTGTCATTAGTTCAGAAAATAGAAATTTATATTTGATGATGATATGAAACCCAGCTCAACTTCATGGCTCAGTTAATAAACTTCCCGAGCTACCAGTCAGGACTGGGGTACACCTGGCCCCCCGTGGTCCCCCCTGAAATGGCCATTGCGATTGAGGCTGATCAGAAATGCTCCATGCTGCTATTTTATAAAGTCATTTTACATGTAGAAGTTGTGCCTGTTCATCATGTGAGCTGAAATCTTTTTAAAATCCCATCAGAAGACAGACCGAAGCTCCTCAGTAAGAAAAAAATCTTTGCCTGAAGGTCATAGAAAGACTGAGACAGCAGGAATAAGAAGTACATTAGGACTCAGGGGAGTAAGAGAGAGGGCAAGGAGGTGATTGCTTTTCCATCTCTGAAGCATTTCTCATTTCAGAGGAAGCTTTGAAGGCAGCGACAGAGAAAAGACGGCCGCTGATCAATGATGCCATTATTGCAGATGCTCTGGTTTCAGTCCCAGTGAACGGTCAGCAGAGACCAGCACTCAGCATCTCCAGCAGGGTTTAAAAGCGCTTATTAACTAACATGAGAGAGCTGAGAGCGAACGGGCTCTAAGTAACATGGGATCATGTGATGAGCTGAATGAAAATAAAAGCACAAATGAATGAATAGTAAAATTTCTAGTCTGATATCTAAGATATCTGACACTTGAATATTTAATCATGTATTGATTCATCCCAACCAAACATACGAGCAGTCAATGGACACTTGACGCCTCTCGGCCACTCATTAAGACAGCTGCTGTCACAATGTTGATTTCTACAACTGCAGGTTTCTTATGAACTCATATTTCCCAGGAGACTCAATTACGCCTCAGCGGTCACAATTAATTGCTGACTATTGTCGTTTCAGACAGCAGGTCATTTCACCCCCGATGATTTCTTCATCCTGATCTGAGATTCCACATATTCAGGGTGCTGGAAGTCAGCCGGAGGGCCACAGAGGTAGATGACAGCTGTAATGGCTGCTGGTACAATGCTTTCCCCCTGAGACATTTACTCAACGGTCTGGGAGTGTGAGAGCGGATGAGAGACGATGAAAAGGGAGGAAGTGTACGGCGTCCAACAATGCCAGTGTCCTTTTGGAGGAGGTGCAAAGGTCAAAGTGTTGAGGTAAGAAATCCTTTATAGAAACTGATGCAAAGGAATATCATTGGCCAGGGGTGTCAAACATACGGGCCAGGGGCCAAGACCGGCCCACCAGTGGGTCCAATCTGGCCCACAGGATGAATCTGGTAAATATGAAAATAACACAGAAAATATTAAATGTAATATTTTATAAAAACTGTATTACTTTAATAAAAGTAACTGTAATCCCTATTGTGTCCATGTGAGGTTTAAATATAAACCATTTCCAGGTCAGGAGGATAACTTTTTCTATCTTTACTATCTTTCTGACTTCAAGTGACTTCAGTTTGTATGATGAGGTGAGTCAGTTCAGGTGGTCAGGATTACTACACGCATGAGGAAATGTACACGTATGTGGATTTACAATAATTTCTAGATCTTTAAAAGTTACTGTAATCATGATGTAAAATACTGGATGTCCCCCCTCCAGATACCTGGAATTAAATGTTTGCTGGTTTTGTAGATGTTGTAAAAACTTTTAAACGTGTAATTACGTAAAACAAATATTAAAAACAATTGAATAAATTCCAATGAACATATAGAATAAAAATAGATTACATTATTTTGTGTTTCAGCAAATCTAAAATCCGGTGGCCCAAACTGAGATGTGAAATCAGATGAGGGAGACTTGATGATGGCTTGTGGCAGTTTGTGCTGCTGTCAGCCATATTGAAAGGTTTGCACTCTTTGATCTCCGTCCTAATACTGAGGGAGCTGATGAGACTCACTCCAGAGAGATGAAATATGGATGCTGTCTGCTTTTAACTGACATACTGATCTACACAGCCTCAGTTCAGATACAATTTGCACTGATATTTAAAGATGAATGAATTAGTCTGATGATGACGTTTGAGTCGGGATAAAGGGTTAAAGGGTTACGGAGTCACTCAGAAGTCTGGTGGGCCTCTCAGGTACTGTTTTAAAATGGTTTTACTCCTATCTCACAGATCGACGATTTCGCG
>JBBBVU010000009.1:1374367-1384647 GCA_037177055.1 Atherinosoma microstoma
CACACACACACACACACACACACACACACACACACACACACACACACACACACACACACACACACACACACCAGTTTTTCAGCTTCACTCCTTGCCTTCATGGGGTCGGTGTTGACGAGAGGTTGGTTGTCGATGGCTCCAGGCCTTTGTGCTGCCAGCTGGGAGGGGAGGTGGCCATTGGCTCCAGAAAAACACTGATTGTTGTTGTCTGATACGTTGTGCTGACGGGCAAAACAGCTTTCTGTGGCTGAGGGAGCTACCTGAGGACTCAGAGCTGCTGGGACAGCAACCACAGAAAACATGCAGTCAGAAAACACTCAAAACAAATCCAGTTAAATCTATGATGTCTGGTAGTGATGTTACATTTAAATCAACTGAGCATCTATTGCATTAGTGCTGGGGAAGCAGTGTGCTCCAGACCAGGATAACCGTCCAGCTGAGTTACCGTGGTAACTAGGGCTGGTGAAGCAGTGTGCTCCGGACCAGGATAACCGTCCAGCTGAGTTACCGCGGTAACTAGGGCTGGTGAAGCAGTCTGATCAGGTACAGGACTCTGAAAACATTGTTTCTCTGGATAAATTCCCACTCGTGCGGCTCACGTCATATGATATCAAAATTAGGGCTGTTAATAACGCCAAGTCCTTTTAACGGCATAATTTCTTTTAATGCGCTATTAACGCAAACACTGTCGGCATAATTTCAGGGAGTGATGGAGAAGCAGGTTCTGTTTCTGAAGCAAAAACGGACACAGAACAGGTCTTTTATCTGAGGTATTTTATCCACTCAGTTCTCCAAATAAAGCAGGAGAAGGCAACTCAAACCGGCCGCGGATTGAGGAATAGAAAGGGAAACTTAAACTTGCGGTGACACACAGCTTGCCGTTCATCAGTGAAGCATTCAATGCAGCTCAGAAATCACAACTCTAACAGTCTACCTACTACTATATCAAGAACTAAATCAGGATCAATTATCGGTTTAGAGTCTATGTGGGCTTCTTAACAGCTTAAATAAGTATTATAACAATATATAATTATCATATCATCATTATAATGATAAATATCATGTTAAAAATTGTAATAAAATAAAAAAAGATTAAATAAAATAACAAAAGAAAAAGATTTTAGAAAATTCTGCAATTAATATGCGATTAATTGCGAGTTAATTCAGGACACTCATGCGATTAAAAATTTTAATCAACTGACACCGCTAATTAAAATCTATTAAAATCAAATAACTGTATTTTCATTGTTCCTAAAATAAATAAAGACCTTAATGTTGCAAAAGTAAAACATTATATGCAAAGAGTTGCAACATTTTTGAGACGGACCAAATGTGTTGGTCACATAAGAAGATATTTATATTTTACTCTCACTTCCTTCCACATTTATCAGTGTCCACTCAGATTACTGCTGTTCACATATAGTAGTAAAGATATTATTCTAATATGAAAATATTTGTATCTTTCATCGAAAGTAAGTTCATGAAAGGATTTTTATTTAGCTCATAGGTTCAAGGTCAGTGGGGTTCATTTACACCTAACTCAGTAGAACTAACCAGTTAACTAAAATGTATTGTAGCTTTCATGTGGCCAGACTTATGTTAATATAGTCACATGGTTACTTTTAAAGTTGATTCATTAGTAAAATGGAGAGACAAGATCAGATTATTTATGTAAAACATTTAATATAGAATTTAAAGAACTTTAGAGGATCAAAAAATAATAATTAATACCGTCATCAATCCCAAATGAGATTAGTCATGAAACAGTGGGCTTGAAACTGGGTCTACCAGCCCAAAGCCATCTATAACCACTGTTCTACCACTCCACTGGGAATATCTAAAGTGGAATAGCGAACGTTTGATCTGCTGATGAGAAGAACGATGCTCTGATTTTACATCCACTTTCCTTAATCCATTCATCTGGGCTTGTTAGACATCCCGGATGATGCATTAAGTCAGACTATGGAAGTCTGTCTGGAGTCAGCCGGCTGTAAATAAGCCTTAAATGGCTTTAATGGAAAACCCCCAGGACCATTTTAATCTAAAATTGTAAACAACGTCATCATACTGATCAGAGAGCTGAATTTCACTTTTGGATAATTTGCAATTAAAGGAGAAATGTATTTATGAAAGAAACTACTATGTGCTTGACAGGACACAGATAATGTGCTCTACATCTTTTATATTCATGAGGATTTTGACTGAATAAATAATAAATCCATTACACTATTACTGTTTCTACCCAGTCATTATTTTTTCCCATTGGGACTTTTCAGTGATTTAGTACCATGTTAATACTATAAGGTTGATGCTACTTGAAGTTACCAGTTATGCTAACAGTGTTCCCTTCCAACCGGAAAGACTGACCAGTTTCTGTAGCCTCCGAGGCGCTGGACACAGCATCTGGTGACCTCTCCTCAGAAGGGCTGACGGTGCCAGCGGTCCCCAATCCCCCAAGTCTGTCAGGTGGTGCGGGCTCCACGGTGGCCGTGGCCATCGGGGTCCTGAAGGAGCTGAGGATGGACGGCTGTTCCACCACGATGCCCTTATGCTCCTGAACAGGAAGACAACAGGGACTGCCCTGTCATTGTTTAAAGTGATAGCTGAGGTTAATGTGGTGTTGGCTTTCAGGACAGTTACTGCTACCGTCGCACAGAGAGCAACACAGACAGATCAAACCCACTATAAAGCCCTTTTCACACATCAGTGTGGGAGTTGGTGCCATGTGGGAATGGTGTTTTCACTGAACATTGAGCCTGTTTACATGATCATTAGTATCAGATGACAAAGAGTAATCAGATTATTGTAGTAATCAGATCTGGTTATCAGTTATCAGATTTTGATGGTCATGTAAACGGGCTACGAGATTATTGTCGACACGATCACTTGAATAATCGGGTCAAAACAGAAATCTGGTGTTTGGTGTGCATGTAAAGCGCCTCAGTGATCTGAAAAGCTCAGACCTGGAAACAAACTGCAGCAGTAACATTAAGACACAGGGAAACGCAGCAGTACAGCCAGAATCTGGCTTCTGGTCAGATGAATTTAATCAAGATAATTAGTGCAGCCTAATGAACAAAACTGTTTACTATATATGAGAGATGTAGCTTAAATTGAACGCAATGCAATATATATAATACTCTGCTCTGTCTCACAGAGTTTTGTGCAGTTATGAATGAAAAGGAAACCATACAAGCATAAAGTTTAAGTATGGATAAAAGATGCACAGTTATTCAGCTTGGGGAGATGATGTTCAGGAAGCTGCAGTTTTAAAAAGGTTCAAACGGATTCAACCATTTATTGGGGTTTTACTTACATATTTGACATAGTCTTTCCACTGCTGCCACCACAGCATGGAAATGAGGAACCAGTTCTGGCCTTGCTGCAGCCCATGTCGGCTCTCCCTCTCTAACCAACCCCTGCACACACACACACACATAAACAGAGTCAAGCATCCAAGGAGAAATAATCATTGGCTCATATATGATGATAGACAGGTAAACAGCTGCCTGGTACCTGATGATTTGCCCTTCCTCCTCAGGAGTGGCAGGCCTCAGCCCGAGGACTATGTGGCAAACCTGCACCAAATCAAAAACACATTCAAGTGATGATTTGTGGAAACTGTTTTCAGTCTCGAGACAGGTCGTTTAATCACAGCCTGCAGGCGGACTAACCTGGAAGAGCAGGTTTAGGAATTCATTGGCTAAGGCGCTCTTTACGCTCCAAATCTGGTAGTCCTCCAGGGTCAGGTGGCCCAACTAATGGAAGCAAAAACAGCACAGATCAGCAGATGCACTTTTCCTAAATAAACATGGCTGGTGAATGCAGGAAAGAAGGGAGGAAGAGGCTCGTGGTGAGAAAAGAAAGGTTTAAACAGTGTAGAGTCAGGGTTTAAATCTAATAGCTACACTTTTGTACAAGTATCTTAATATATTAAGATTACTTTCCATGTAGAAACACATTCAAGGAGCCTTCTGATTGCTCCTGGATTGACTTTACATCAGGAGGATGATGCATCATCTGTTCTTGATCCTCATTTTAATCATGTGATCCAGTAGAAATACGCTGGTGTCACCATGTTTACATCCAAACAACGGTAAGGAGAGAAATATATGTGACACAGGATGACTGACACCTGTCTTTGTCCAAACCAATCCATGTAACCGAGCAGAAAATAGTGGGTCTGCTACTTTCATTCAACCGGGCGATGACCTGGGAGAAGGAATGACAAGCGGGGGAGGAGTTTGCTGATTAAATGGAGGGGAAGTGTTCGCAGGTGGAAAGACGGCTTACCAAAACAAAAGAAGTGTGGATTTTTCAGAGAGAAGTTGATGATAAAAATAATAAAAAGTTAATAATAAAGTCATAATTTTGCACACATTCGTTTCAGGCTGTCGTTGGCAAAGTGCAACAGTGTCCATTAGAGGTCTCTTCATACATAAGGACAAGTATAAAGGTGGTGGATTGGGACATTTGCTGCTTAGAGCAGCTGAATCACATCAGCAGAGGTTGTCTGAGGAATCATTTTAATGTGTAGTTATCTACTGAACTTAAATAAAGGCCACACGTCAACATTATTCATCAAGATGGAACATTTTCTACGTTTATCTGATAAGTTTGTGCCTCTCATGTGGTTAAAGGGGCGTTTTTCTCACTGAACACGCCATCGGATCTGAGCGGGTCATCCGGCTGATGCCCCGGCTGATTGCCCAGTTTAAATGGAGTTAAAGCTCCGCCCACCCGGTTCACCGCTTGGTTGCCTGGGCAGTAAATGGAGCAGACCTGGTGATTTTAACCCTATAACGCCAAATTATATTTGTTACATACAGTTTCTGAGACATTTTGCATCACTTTATGGTAAAAACTTTGCTCGAAACCCTGTCGTACACAATCTGATACTTGTCTTCTGCCCCCTGATGGATACCAGGAAGCAGAAGACTACACAACAATAATTTTGAAATATCACAGTAATAAATAGTAAATATACAAAATAATTTTTTGTTCATTTTTTTAAAACATTTTGTCAAATAAAGTGTTCACATTCAAAAAATGGGATTTTCTCCCCATTTTTTCTTGGGACTGGCTTTAAACAGTTAAAGGACTCTGGGAAATGGAGTTTTCAGTAAATGTGGTTTTATCCCAGTGGATAGAAGTTCTGGAGGCCAGGCAGCAAAGTTGAGACAAGATTCATGATGATGTTTTTCAGATGTGAAGCAGAATTTTGCTGCTTCTGCTTCCGTTTAGTTTCATCTGCCTGATGAAACGTAGTTTTCTGCTTTCGGTAGAGGTGTTGTTTGTCCCTGTTCATGCCGTGGGATGAACAGGTAGATCTATAATTTGTGTTTACATCTTTTTACAGATACTGTTTAACGGCTCTTTTAATTGTTTTTTGTCTTAACTGTGTCTGGTGATCAGGGAAATTGTTTTAATGAGCTTTTAGCTGAGAATTTGGACTTTCAGTGGATACCACACACGTCTATACTCACATAACAGACCTGATGTTACACCCTGTGAAACCAGATGTTCAGAGCTGTTCCTCACCTTGGTCGTATCATGCATCTTCAGGATTCCCTCTACTATCTCTGATACGCTACTGTGCAGCTCCTGCAAGGATAACAAAGCATGTCAGCATGAAAAAGTAAACAGATGTTTAGCACAACAAACTCTGCAGACGTGGGTCCTTAATGTGTTTTTTTTGTTGTTTCTTTTACTTACGGGGAGTGTGTCTGTGCGATTGTCCTTCCACACCTCCAGCAAGGCCACAACCATTTCATGGAGTTCATCTCGAGACAGAACCCCATCACGGTCCACATCAAACACTTTGAAGCAAACTGGCGGCAAAACAGAGAGAAATGAGAAAATGGCTGTGAGGCATCACGCCAATACATTTCCTATGTAAATGTAATTTCAAGCACCAGTGAAAATTGTTGTAACAACAATGTTTGTGGCCACACATCCCCAATCATCACCTCCTAAAAAACATTTACACAGTTTGATTTGATTTTCAGCTCCAGATCACAGGCACAAAGAGGAAAAGCTGTGCTTCTCATGATAAGAAGACCCAGTACGATCATCTGAAGCCTCTGAGGATTCCTTTTTTTTTTTTAATCTGTAACCATATGAAGCCGAAGCATGGCTTACATTTCTGCCTCTCAGCGATGGGCCCCCTACAGCATGCAGACAGGCCACAAGAGATCTCTTTAAAGTCGATATGATTGTCCCGATTTTCATCAAAGGCGTGAAACAAGCCTGTAACACCAGATAAACAACAAAGATTAGATTATAAAGAGCAAGACCTTAAAGAGTGAAGTCATTCTGACTCATTAGAATTTATATTATATTCATACCAACTCTAACGTGTTTGAGTAATGAACAGAGCAAATGTGGTCTTACCTTCACTCAGCGAGGCATGGATGGGAGGAGAAACCAACGGGACAAAGGTTTCCAAGTCAAAGCGACCTGTTCTGGACTGGGCTTTCAGCAGCCAGTAACGCTTTTCCAAGTCTATAATATCAGACTCTTCCACTGCAACAGGAGAAGAGGTAAAGATTTAACACAATAAGTTCATTTCAGCTCCAAATACTCAGATTTTCTAAAGATAGGAGGTAGGAGAGAACTGAGTCTGAAACGGAGGCTTAAAACCATCATGGAAACTTCTACAGACACATTTAATGGAAACTTTATTTGTAAATAGATACAGCTGAACATTTATTATGTTGTAAACTGCATTTGTGTTGTGACATTTTCTCCAGAAGTAGATAAAAAGTGGGAAAAAACACGGCAGACGGCTGCATAAACATGGAAATACAGTCTGTGCTTTCTATAAATAAAGAGGGGTAAATCTCAAAACTCCAGCTTCAATGGGCCGATCCCAGTGACTGTTCTTCATTTTAAATCATGTGGTCCAGTATAATTACGCTGATGTCACTGTGGTCAAATCCATCCCACCAATCATTAACAGTAAGGAGGGAAATATGTGTGATGCAGAATGACTGACACTTGTCTTTGTCCAATAAAATCCATGTCACCAGGCCAGTGATTTTGGACTGGAAACTGCTCTCAAAGGACTCTGGGAAATGGAGTTTCCAGTAAATGTGGTTTTATCCCGGTGGAGAGAAGTTTCGAAGGCCAGAGAGCAAAGTTAAGAAAAAGTCATGATGATGTTTTTCAGATGTGAAGCAGAATTTTGCCTCTTCTACTTCTGGTTCAGTGAATCTTGGTTGGAGATGATGAAACTTTCAGATTTCTGCTTTGAGTAGAGGTGCCGTTTGTCCGTGTTCATGCCGGAGCAAACAGGTGGATCCATAATTTGTGTTCACCTGCTCTTCTCGTCTTCGTTACTGTGTTTGGTAGTGACAGAAATGGTTTTAATGAGCTTTTAGCTGAGCGGATACCAGACACGTCTATATTTACCTAACAGACCTGACGTTACACTCTGTGAAACCGGATCTTAACCCCACTTTTGGGGCTTAAGAGGTTAACCATGCATCAAATATAATTTTACATCTGAAAACCCATTGTTCCATTATTACTTTCTTAAAATTTTACATGAATATTTATTTGTAAATTTTATATAGCAAATAGTTTTTTATTTTTTTTTTTTTTTACTTATCTGGATATTCATTAAGTGTGTATTTTCTATATTATTTTAGCATCAAACAGTTTAATTTTTATTTTCATTTTTTGTCTTATTTTAAAATGCCACTGTGACATCACAATTTCCCAGTCTGAGATAATTAAGGTACATCTCACTCATAATTGGCTTATTGTGGGGCTAATGTTACTAACAAGTGGATTGGGGTCATGATGTTAATGGGGGCTCGTCCGGGATAGTTGCTTAATCCAGTGACTGATGAGTTAAGTGCAGCTGATTAGTAATTCTGTAAATAGTTGTTTTGCTTATTGGGCAAGGCAGTTTGGTCTTGAGCAGTTTCTGGCAAGTCCCTCTCTTGATCAGCTTGACCAATGCTGTAAAGATGACTTGGCTCGGGCTGCAGCCCATTTCTCCATCTCTTATGCCAGGGACCAATACCTCTAGTCCTGTAGGTTTTACATGTTTCAATGGTGTAACACACCTGATTAAAGAAAAAAAAAAGGTTGTCCATCAGCTTGTTTTCAGGCTCTGCACAAGTCTGTTAATGAACCATTAATCTGGGTCATGCGAGGTGTTGCAGGAAACATTTATAGCCTGCAGGACAGTGGTCTCCAGGAAAAGAGTTACTGATCCCTTACTGGTCCTAAACAATTTGTGAAGAAAGAGTTTAAAGATATGGATGAGTTTAAGCTTATTGTGTTCCCCTCACTGCCTGAGGTTCAAGCTCCTCACGTGTCTGCTGTGTTCCCATCTGCTGAATGGGTGGGCAGACAGAAGTCTGATGGATGATGAGGTTGGTGGCAACAAACACAGATATTTCCAAATAACAAAAACTGTCTTTGTCAAAGTACTTTATAATAGATAAAGATGAAGCTGAGAATCATAAAAATTAAGAAAACTGAAAGATTTATCCATGAATAGTGAAAAGGATATCTGGAGGGAAGGGCATAGGTTTGATTTTGACATTGGTCGGAACATAAAAGTGGCCCACAGTCTTTTTCTTACACCTGTGATGGATGCTAATTTGCAATATCATGGACAGAAAATCTAAACTAGGGGTAGGAGAAAAAAATCGATTCACATAAGTATCACGATTTTTTGTTTTTACGATTTTTAAATGTTTTTGTTCAAACATTTATTTATTTTTTCAAAATTTAAAGGCTTCATTTTCAGCTGGTTCAAATTTATTGCTGCTGAATAAATCTCACTGACTCACATGTGATGTGCATTTTGGGGGGAAATTTGGCTCCTGATATAGTCTCTAGACATTGTCATCATTCAACTTTGTCTGGTGTTAAAAGCAAAATAAAAACGGCAAACATTGGCAATATCAAAATAAATCGCAATTTAAATCAAATTGGCACAAAAAACTGTAAAAGAATCAAATCGGGAGAAAGCATATCTTCCCAGCCCTAATCTAAACCAGGGCTGGGCGATATGACCTTAAATCAGTATCACAATTAATTGAATACGTTACCTCGATTATGATCAATTAGTGATTATTTTAGTTATTTTATATATTTAAGATAAATAATCAAAATAATCGTCATGAGCACGATTACATCGATTATTGGTTCTGAATGTGGGTTTTGATTCATTTTTCGATTAATTGCCCAGCCCTAATCTAAACAAGCTAATTTTTTAGCATCCAAGATATTCTATTCATCCATGATGTTTTTTTTTTAAACCTTATTTTTTAAATCAACAGCTTTAACAAGTACAAAAATAACAATAAAGACAACAATAACATTAACAAGGACCTACTTGTTTACATAAAGATGCCATTTTGTCCATCTTTAAGTGTATAGCTCTGTTTTTAGACGCAGACTGTGGGTCATTTGTTCCATTAACCGGATTTCCTCGATGTCCAGCCAGTGGTTCAATCCAGGTGGATCCTTCTTTAGCCAGTTTCTCGTAATGGCTTTCTTAGCAGTCAACAATAATATTTTGAATAATATTTTTCCATAACCTATTGTGGTATCAGTCCAAGAAATATAAACTGGGGATCATTAGGAACGTTATATCCCATAGTTAAGACCCCTCCCCAAGATGACTATTTTTATACATGACCAAAATATGAGAGTGGTTGACGTTTGATTGCCCAAATTGTCTCCAACAGTATTGTTGTTTACCCGAATGTTTACTTTTTATTTTGGGTATGATGAAGAAGTGCATTAAATTCCTCCAACCAAATTCCCTCCATCTTTTAAACTTGTTGATGTGTGTTGGGTCTTACATATGGAACGCCAATCACCCTCACACAGCTCAATGTTCAATTCTATTTCCCATTTTGTTTTTACATACATTGTATTTCTACCTTGTTGCTTCGATAGACCCTTATTCAGTTTAGATACAACTTTTAAAAGAATTTGCTTGTGTTTGTCATCCTTTGATAAACCCTGTCTGGTCTTCATGTATCAGATCGGGCAGAAAGCGTTCTAGTCTTTTAGTAATAATGGATGTAAAACAGCTTGTAGTCCACATTCAGGATTGATATCGGGCGATATGACTGCAGTGCTTTTTATTTTCCCTTCCTTGTGATTTGAAAGCATCCCTCATGGGTGGCGGGGCGACAGATTTTTCAAGTGTCCAATTGAATACAAGCGGCAGAAATGAGTTTCCTTCGCAGGGTGGCCGGGCTCTCCCTTAGAGATAGGGTGAGAAGCTCGGTCATCCGGGAGGGGCT
>JBBBVU010000009.1:1393471-1404841 GCA_037177055.1 Atherinosoma microstoma
GAGACAGTAGCTTTATCAGTGACCTGCATCCACTCAATGTGGATCAACTGATACATGCACACATACACTAGGGTTGTCAAGATACCAAATTTCTGTTTCGATACCGATACCATTTTCTATTTCAATACTTTGATACTTTTCGGTACTTTTTGTAAAAGGTAAAACAGTAGCACTAGACTTTGGTAATTGGGGGAGGGAGGGGCTACAGTATTTTAATTAACATGCCATTGCTTTATTTTACTCATTGTCATTGTTCAAAAAGTTTGCATTTTGAAACTATACATGAAACATTATATGGATATAACTAGAAAAATAAATTAGATATTGAATCTGTAATAATTTAATAAATATTGTAAGCTAATGAAATGTTTTTTTAAAAATTGATTCAATATATTTCATTCATATAATGCTTTGTCTTAATGGTTTAAAATATATTTGAAACATTAAATGGGCAATAGCGTAATGTCTCTGTAAAAGATCATGTTTGTGTGGCTTCACTATGACATCATCAACACACACTGACAGCTGATTGGCCCGCTCCTCCTCTCCATGCACAATGCACGAGGCCCATTAAAAGAAAACCCGACGCAGCGGATATTTGACACAGAGAAGATATTCGATGACATCTGGAGTTTACAAAAGGTTTGTGTGATAAACTGAGCTCAAAAACACCTGCCCAGAAATGATTCAATACTAGCCTTATGAACTAAACGTTATTAATATTGAACAGCATGCACCCTAAATCAGCATATAACATTGGTAATGCAGCAAACAATGCGATTAAAATGACATGAGGAGATAGGCTACAGTGGGCTTTATTCCCATTGCAGGGTCCTGCAATGGTTAAGTACCCAACGGGTAACCTGCAAAAATGCTGTTTTGCAGGTAAACATTACATCCATTAAATTCCACGGGTGTGGGCAGGTGTATATTTAGTGTGGGTGGGGCGGGTCCCGAGAGAAAATATGATTTTTTTTTTCCCTTTCTAATTTTTGTGGACATAAGTGTTTAACTGATCAGGTGCCGGGGTTACTTTTATTAGAAAGTGGGTTTGAAAGTCACCCACTTCACACACTCTGCATACACCCCCATGACTGACTCCACCGACCACCACCACACTCGATTCCCTCACTGAGTGCTAGTGGAGCACCACACATGCTACATGGTCTGTGGGAAACACCGACTTCACATCAAGGAGTTACTGAACAGATCCGTGTGTGGTATGTTTCTCTGAGATAAATATTCTCAACATTACAAGTTAAAACATGATAACTTCAGCTTTTTGGGAGAAATCCTGCTGTCAGTTAGTATGGGAGTCTAACGAACAGTTGGAGGGAACTCCTCGGATTTAGAGGCTTCTGGGAAAATAAAGTTTAAACTTAATGGTTCTAAAGGTCCCACAGAGACAGAGGAGACATTTAACTATGTTTTGGTGGTAAAATAGTGCTTATAGTCCGAAGATTGTGGACACAGCAGCGTGTTAAAAATATTTTTTTTCTGATTAATTTCCTGTCCCAGAATTCTGCTCCATTATAAACACTGCATTTTACTGAATCTGAAGTCGATCTTTGAATGTGAATTTTTCTGAAACTGTGGAAAATATAAAAGAATCTGACTGTCAGATATAGTCCAATATCTTGTGAATACTTTGAAGTCTGTAGGTGAACTTTTGTGGAAGGATATACAATCTGAAGGTGAGTATGTGAGAAGGGACTTTGCAGCTTATGTCCATTGAAATCAATGATAAAAATTTTGTGAAAAGGTTCAATATTTCTGAAATTATGAAAGATATGACAAAGTTCTGTCTGAGCATGCTTCTCCTGAATGAGCTGAATATTTTGATGTTTGAATGGTTTTAATATCTTGAGCTATGAGGACGGATTAAGATTGCGGAGAGACTTACATTTGGCTTTTTCCTCATCTCTTCCCCTGGTCAGAAGCACCAAACCCACGATCAGATTGTTAAAGTGCAGCCCTTTTGACGAGCCTCCAAATGAGGTGTAGATCACCTGAAACACACACAACAGCAAAAACAGAAATGTTATCACCACCTGATCTTCACAGCTGATCAACGGGTTAATAAGACATCTTATTCACAGAGCTGAAGATCAAAGAAGAGAGATAAAACAAGACAAATCATTTCCTTCAGTGTTGTGTTTTGTCCATTAAATAAGATGTTAATGTACAAATAAAGCTGAGAGATAGGGCCGACAAAATAAAAAGCTGACTGATATGTAAATAATGAACAGACTGCATTTATATAGCACTTTTCTAGTCTCGTTGCGCACTAAAAGTAACATAGACGAGCCAAAGTCAACCCTTCCTCATCACTCTTACAGCTCTACTTAGTCAAATTAGTGCTGGCTGGTATTTGTCCTATACTGTAAGCACCAGTTTAAACAGTGTTGGGAACATGGTTTGAGGGGGGACCTTCTTCACTGCTGCACTACTAAACCTGCATCAGAGCAGTTGAGTTATTGGAGATGTTGAGCGGTGAAAATGGGCAAGTTCAAAAAGTGAAGCTGTAGCAGGCGTTGAAGCTGAACATGGTCGAACGTGGACCCAGTCACGGACGGGAAAATACCATCAAATACTGAAGAACTTACTCATATCGCCCAGGACTTATTCACATATTGATGGACACATCGGAGGCAACCTGGGGTTCAATATTTTGCCCCAGGAGACATTAGCAAGTGGTCTAAGGAAGCCGGGATTCAAACCAGTGACCTAAAGGTGACTTTAACTGCCCTCTCTGTGGTGTAGAGTGTAACCAACCTGTCCCACTTCAACTCAAAACTCAAGATTTAGCCTTAAAGAGTGCTCAGTACCAACCATGCATGTCATTTGGTGTGTCACAGTCTGAGCTTGGTTAGCTTCGTGTGAGCTCTTCAGATCCTCACTATCTGCTCTCACATGCTTTAAGGGTTATGGAGTACAATTTGTGTCCAAAACTTGCATTATGATGGCAGCTTTGTGCTGCTGAGGAAAGGGGGTCATTCCAGGATTTCACAGACAGATTTTGTGGAACCTTTTGTGAAAAGTTGCTGTAAAAATTGTGCTGGTTTTAAACATCTTTTCCTCATGGAAAAACACCTCAAACTGAAGTAAGCGCCAATTCAGCAGATTGCTTTTGAAGCTGCAACTATTGCTCAAACATCTAGCACTAAATAAATAAAGGGGGATACAAAACGGTTTACCTCAACATTTATGGTCGGCACAAGGAAAGTATTTTTGGCACTTCCGCATAGGCTTCTCATTTCTAAGCCGGAGGTTGCCCCTTTGTCATGACATATAAAGTTAAGTGGAAGAGTCTGGGGACTGCTATTGAATCATTTTAAAGTTTTTTTAATGGTGTCTTGCAATCTTGATTTGGGTTAATTAAGCAGGCACTTACCTGCCTACACATATAAGTTACCATTGGCGTGCCTGTTGTAATTAGCGATCGCCTGCCTACCTAACCCTAGAGCTCACCACATGTGCCTGCTTATTAGACAGGAAAAGCAGGCCAGAGAGAGACAGGCTGACATGTAGCAACAAGCCCCCGACCGGGATTCAAACCTGATTCAGCTGCTTTGAAGGGTCGTTCAACCAGCTGAGCAAAACTCCTCCCTGAACACTGGGAACATGTCATGCACGGTGCATCAGATGGCACACATTTTGATGATCACGAACACGGAAGTAAACGTGATGACGTACGTGTATCCGGAAGATTTGCATTAAAGTTGTGCAGACTGGACTAAATTGCAAGGACGTGCAGAATTTGTGGGGATTGGTTGAATTTGCGTTCATACTATGGATGGCAAATTCCTGAAGGGACTGGAGGGATGGAGCGGAGTCTGTGCCCCAAAACCAGATGCTATGAACTGAGCTGGGATTTCATGGTATAAAGAGGAGCTGTTGTATCTCTCTGGTATTTTAACCAAAGCATGTCCCAGATATTCAATTAGGACCTTGTGAAGCGGATAAAAAAAGGACATACATCTCCATTTAAAGCAAGTGAATGAACACTTGACAGACGAGTTAAAAAAGATCGGGCATCACATTATAAGATTACTTTGTTCCTAAGAACATCTGATGGATCAATTATAATCTCTTTAGTTCTGCTTGGAGCTGACACAAGAAGAAAAATGGGCTCATTAGTTTCCAACAGTAGCTCAAATAAAGGACTGGAAATGTGTTGTGAATATTAGGAAGAGTTTTGTAGTTAAACTAGATTTACTTAAAATTGAATGTTGCTGTTTACTGGATGCTGTGAAGAACAGGGCGTACCCTGCCTCTCACCAGACAGCCACTGGGAGAAAGTGGGTTATATCATCTACTAAAGACATTTCTGTCAGGTTAAAATAAAGGTCGAACTTCCTGGACCAGTTTGTGCCTTACTGCGTGATTAATTCCAGACACTGGGACAGAAATATCTTTATTACCCAATCCAAATAATCTTGGCTTTCTCTTCTGGGTTACGTGTGCATGTTAACTTAAGACAGTGCTGATAGTGAGGCACCGCGCTCCATGGCGGTATCTGCAACCATGCAGAGCTGACTTGCATGAGATGACTCTGCAGCCTGAGCGCTGATGGAGCATGCCCTTGTCAGTAGGTCACACAAACCAGAAAAACTTCATTTGTGGTTTTAAAAGAAGGAAGTCAATGTATGTCATACTCCGCAAACTTCCCCATCTGCTGCCTCCCGATAATCTTTAGTGCTCCTACGGTGGTTAAAATAAAATGTAAAAAATGTAATATGCTAATTTTTCAACACATGACGACCTGAATAAGAGAAAAGACTGAACACATGTAGTGATTCACCTAGAATTAACCTTTTCAGTCCAACCGCGGAAGAGCTGATGATTCATATCTTGATGTGAATTTACAGGGAGGTGTTTAGTTGTGTTTAACTCCATCTTCACTTTAACAAAATAACACATCAGGTATGTAAAGAGTGACCGTACTGTAAATAAAGATTAAAGGGGAATTCCACCAATCTCACGGTAAAGGTTATTTCTCATGGAAAGTACGAGTCAACCTGTGAAAATATCTGCAGGTCTTCTTTGTTTTTCTTTCAGTGACTATCTGGGACCTTTGTCAAATGTGAGAAAAAACTCTAAATATGATGTAACTTTAAAGGTTTATGACTCTCACACAAAGAAGATCCCATTTTTATTCTGCTGTCGCTTCAATTGAGGCGACGCAGAGCTGCATCAGCGTCTGTTTTCTTTTTTATTTATTTTTATTCTATTTTATTAATAAACTTGTTTTTTACTATCTCTGTCCATTTTTTTTCTATTTTATATCTTATTTTTTAAATTTTAACTTTACTTTTTACCATCAGTATCTTTTTTATGTAGTCATTTTTACTTAATTTTCTATTTTTCCTCTTAGTGTGTCTATTTATCATCAGTGCCTGTTTTATGTATTCTTCTTTAAATCAATTTGTTTTTATTTTCAATATTATTTTATTTTTATTTTTTATTGTCACTGCCTTTTTTCCTTTTCCTCTTTTTATTCTTTAATTTTCATCTTTTGATTTTTTATCAATGTTATCAGTATCTGATTTCTTATTTATTTATTTGTTCTTATTTTATTCTATTGTATTTGCTTTTTAAATATCAGTCTGTTTCTTTCTCCTTTTTTCCTTTTTTCTTTTTTAAATGTTCTATTTCATCATTAGCAGCTATTTTTTAATCTTTGATTTATTTTTCCTTATTTATTATTTCTTTTCATTGTTAATTTTCTTTGATCTTTACATTTATTTAATAATTTCTTTTGTTCACAGTGTATTTTTTCTCTTTTTTTAAATTCCCTTCTTCAATTGTTATCAGTTTTTTTCTTTTTTAATTTACTTATCTTTGTTACATTCATTTAATCAAATGATTTATTTTCTGTCTTTAATTTTACTTTTTTGCCAATTTGCTTTTTATCTTTGCATTTTTTAATTAATATTTATTTTATCTAATCTTTTATTTTTATTTATTTCCCTTTTATATTTTCAGTGTCCGTTGTCTTTTATCTTTAATTTATTTTTCATTTTTATTTGATCCAGTGTTTTTTCACTTTAATTTTCTTTCTTTAAATTATTATCAGTCTTTTTTTCTTTTTTAATTTACTTATCTTTGCTCCATCTCATTTTATCAAATTTATTTACTTTGTTATCATCAGTGTATGTTTATTTATGTATCAATCAATTATCAGCATCTATTTCCAATGATCATGGTATCCTTGCGTAATGATTGTAGCGGCAGCAGTTCTCCCACTCACTTTAAAGGAACCTCAGATAAAGTGAAGCCAGATTTTAGAGAGACTAGGGGAAAACGGGGGATGATATGAACAGATTTGGGGCAGTTTGTGTCCGATTTCATTCATTTTAGTATAACTGAACTGATTGATCCAAACAACCCCGACTGACACCGTGCAGCTCAGATTTGAATCATTTAAAAACAGGACATCAACCAAACCGGAGTCACCTCCCGTTTCTGATTTTCTCCTACAGAAATCTGTTCACCGTCATCAGAATTCCAAGTAAGCAAACACACGATAAACTCGACGTTACAGACGTTTTCCACCTGCTGATTAAGCTCAAACTTTCTTTGAAGTGTCAAAAATCTGCAACAACCAGGCTTCTGTTTGAAGACATCGGCCGCGATCTTGCATCTAGACCGCTGTCACTCCGGTAACAGCTGCCATGGCAACGAAGAAGGAGCAGCAGGAGTAAAGTGGGGGTAAATGCTGCAAGGACGTGCTGCAGCGTTCAATGAAAACATTTAAGCCATGTGTTAAAAGGAGACTGAGAGCAAACGGGGGAGGACAGGATGACTAACACTGGCTTTTTAATGAAGCACTCTGAGGACACGTCATGTGTCGACACTGCATCCTGAAGGCCTGAGCAATGAAAGAGACCTCGGCTGCATCGTTCATTTGTTTTTTGTTGTTGCTGTGATGGATCTCTGCGCGATCATGAGTTAGAGAGGAGTCACGCTGCAACAAGAGAGCTAAATTCCTCAGGAAAGCCCACATACTGCAACTAATCACCGAGGCAAATGTTTCACTGTCATCTAGTAATTAAGATCTGGGGATGAGAAATGAGACATGCAGTGCAGTAATCAACCACAGCAGCATGAAAAAATGTGGGGGAAATCACACTTTTATATCTTTATTATTCGGATATTTAAACAGAAAATGTTTAAAAGGTTTCTGGCCAAAATTATTACTGTTGTTTCTGAGAAGATGACACAATTTACTGAGGTTTCCATAAAATATCTGTCACATGCTTTGGTCTAAATAATACAGCAGTTCCCTACACTTCTGTTAAAGTGGATCATTTTAAGGACACACCACCCTCCCTGCTCTTCTTCAGGGACTCTTATGGAATCTGTACAACTCAGTCATTCTTGGAGCATGTTAGTACGGCACAAGAAAGCATAAAAGAAAAGGTCTGAGAGCTCAGACTACACACTAAACTGATAGAAAAACATTTAACTCAAACAAAAACTCATGTAAACTGTGGCCTTACCTGCTGGTCCACTTCTCTCTGCTTTCTTTAAGTTTTCAGCAGCTTTAGTTCAATATTTTACCAATATTTGTTTTTCTAGTAGCTGTTATAGACGCTGCACTGGTGGTGCTTTCAACAAATTCCTGTTGATTAAAAAATTAGAAGGTCCATGACATGTTTTTCTATCTACGGTATCAAAGCAACTCACTGTCGTCTTCATCAGCTCCACCTGTTCACCTGCTTGTTAACAGGAATCAGCCAATCAAGCATCAGAAAGAGGAAGAAAGGGGACTTTGACTGTGGCATGATTGTATGACTGAGCATTTACTGGGATTTTCAAAAACAGACATCTCTATCCTTGGCCCGTTTAGTCCCTGGTTAAACCAACATGGCATGGTTTAACCAGGCCATGACTCAGAATTATGTGGAAACATCATGAAAGCATGGATCCATCCTGCCTTTGGGCCCCTTAGTACCAACATGGCATGGTTTAACCAGCACAGCCTACCTGAGTATTGTTGCTGACCATGTCCATCCCTTTATGACCACAGTGTATCATCTTCTGATGGCTACTTCCAGCAGGATGATGCACCATGTCACAAAGCTCAGATCATCTCCAACATGACCATGAGGTCACTGTACTCCAATGGCCTCCACAGTCACCACAACTCAATCCAATATTTAACCTTTGGGATGTGGTGGAACAGGAGATTCTCATCATGGATGTGCAGCAACTGTGTGATGCTATCATGTCAATAAGGAGTTAAACCTCTGAGGATCTATCACCTTGTTGGAGCTATCACACCAAGAATTAAAAAGGGATCCGACCCTGTACTAGAAGGTGGACCTGATAATGTGGACGGTAAGTGTGTATTCTAACATTAACCCTTTTATGCTTTTTGTCACAAATTTGCAACAAACTGCTTCCAGTCTTTATTAATATAGTAAATAAATTTAGGTATTCAGGGGTTAACTGCCACCCAGAAGTACAAGAAGTATAAGAAGAAGAAATTTGTTTATTCCCGTCATGTCAAACTCTTGTTTACAGACTTTTTCCAGCAATCTGACCACTAATCAGAATTTCCTGCAGTGATTCTGGATGAGGCGTTCAGGTGAACACATTCATAATGTACGATGGATGAGCGTAGGTGTTTGTCGACAAGGGATGGGCATGATTAATTGATTATCAATTAATCCATCGCTGAGAATTTCATCAATAACATTATTTTATAATTGATAAAACTAATGCATATTTAGACTGGTGCTGAAGTTGTATGTGAGCATATTTTCCAGTGTAACCATTGAATGAATCCCATTTAAATGCCACAAGAGTTGTTCATCTTGTAATGAAGATCTAAATGAGGAAACACGCTGTTTTTTCTACTTTCACTGCATTTTAATAAAGCCTATGAATAGTAAATTTTAATTGAAAAATACTATTGATTAATCGAAAGTCGACCGTTAATTCTCCCGATGATCGATTAAGATGATTTAATCAAATGCCCCTCCCTGGTGTCGACTGTGCCTATGCTTTCCAGCTGTTCGTGCACTCAATGCTGATACTCATTCCAGTTATTTTCCCATAAGCTGGATTCTTCCCACAATTAATATTTGTGATGAAATATTCCCTTTAATGTAAATATGTTGTTCCTCCACTTGTTTCCCCTGACGTCATGTAGATATCACATGACTGCCTGTAATATCAGTGTCTTCCTGAAAATCATGAAGCATTTCTCATTCAACACAACCTCATTTACATGCCATCTTAGTGTGACATCACTGTGGCTCACCTCTGCAACTTTAGGGGGAACTCCATCTCCAAGCACTTCCCTGTAGAAGCACTGCTGGGTCATGTAATACGAGAGGCCGCTGGTTCTCTTGAAGGCATCTTTCAGCCGCTTCAGCTCCACATCAGTAACTGGTGAGGCACAGAAAGAGGAGGAAAAGGGTTCAATTAGGAGGCGTCCTGAACCTGGCTATGATCTGCAGCTGTATGAAATGCTGGAAAGAAAAGCAGGAGAAAGAAGAACAAGTTCTGACAGGCTGATTAATTTAAAATCTATTATAGAGACAAACTGTTGGCTGGGACGCAATCAGGTGACTCGGTTTAAGCTAGAAAAACCACCAGAAGCTGGTACCTAACTGATCTGAACAGGCAATAAGCTGCCAATCATCTGGTAGAGTTTTCACTAAATTCTGATTCATGTCAGAAATAACTATCAAAATGAAAAAACCCATCACAGTCGCATGGTTTCATGATAAATAAAGGGACCCTGTAATCTGCATTGGTGAATATTTCTTCTATAAAGAGTGATTATAGCCATCAATGCTGCACTTCAGCTGCTGGACTCGGCTAAATCTTCCACTCCAGGTCCTGGTTCCGAACGTGCACGTCTGTGTAAGAAAGATACTTGAATGAATCCCCGGCTGCAACAATTACCTTTTTTGCTCTACTGCAGTGAAACACACACGGTCCTATTGTGACACCATCCAGATCAAACTCTGATGGAGCTTTCCAGATCCAGCAGCGTGCTCTGCCCTGAGCCGGGGGTTAAAGCAAGCCAGCAGAAATGTGCTGAAGGTAACGTCCCCGCATGGATCAGCTGATCGACTAACCCACTCTGACTAAAGATGGCCGCTGATGTTAACGAAGGTTTTAATGCTCTTTTATGATAAACTATTTTAAAAAATTTTTTCAAATCATAGTAAACTGATTGTCTGAAAATAATCGTAGCAAGAAAATCTATCACGGTGACGTCTATTTGGGAGTTCACCTGGACAGCAGGCTGAACTGGAAAACAAACCGTCTAGCAGGAGGGACAGAACAGTCTACTTGTGACTCAGTGTTTTCAGTTATTGCACATCTTCTTTTGTTTTGGACTGTACAGTCTACTGTGCAGCTATCAGCTGGAGCAGCAACAGATAAAAAAAACGAATAAAGCAGTTTCTGTGCTGGACATTGTTTTGGAGACCCTGGAGCTAAACATGATGAAAAACATTGTAGATCCTCGACACAACATAGTGATCAAACAATAAAATGTGTTCAATAAGAAGCTTCTTCACCTCCTCTGCAACAGACTGAAGCTCATTCCTGCCCACAGCAGTAGTCCATACAATGACTGTATAAAAGGAGCCTACTCTCCACTAATTAGTTTTTTTATCGTCTGTTTATGCGGTAACACAATTACTTCCCTTATGGGATTAATAAATGATAATTCGCTTCAACAGCATTCAAACAGATCACATTGAAAAGCTCACATGCTGTTGCACGTCTCTCATTACAGCTAATTAAAGTTATCACAGTTGCCTCTGCTCCACTTGAAACTGAAATTATTTAATTTTTGGAACCAACCTTTAGGGGGCAAAAGAGTTTGTGCAGCTTTATGTTCAACCCTTAAAACTCCAGGGGCATCTTTTTTCTATTTTGGTCGACAGGGTTTTTTTTTTGTGGAATATTAACCCTTTTAATGCCAGTCACCGTGGCAACATGCTGTTTTCAGGACAGCCTCAGTTGTCAGATTCAGATTATGAGGCTAAAATGATGTAAAATAAATGTATCAATAGATATAGCACCATGAAGGCCAACCAGAACAAGAAAACAGAATCTATTACTATCAGTACATTGTAGTAATAACACACAGATCAACAGTGACCAAGCCTTTTCTCATCCCAACATCACTCTCTCAAGTCTTGGCTTTAAGAAAAAATATTTGAACAAAACAAACACACAGCAAAAACTATTTACATATTTCCACTTTTTCCTCATTTACACTTATTTCTGCTACTATTTACCTCCTATCGTCACTAAACCAACTCAGCTTCTTGGCTTTATTCCAGCCATAGAGGACCATTATTTTTCTTCTTTTCAGACACACATAGAACTTTC
>JBBBVU010000009.1:1466196-1479372 GCA_037177055.1 Atherinosoma microstoma
TTTCAGCTTTTGGTAGATATCTTGTTCTACTTATAGTTTAAATTCAGCTTTATTTATACAGTCATCTCTGTGCCATTCACAGTTATGGTCCAATTCAATCCAGTTCATTTTAGTCCAGTTATAATCCAATTAAAATGAATCCACGATATGTGATCCATGTTAGTCCAGTTTATAATAACTGTGTTCATATAAACCAGTTCATAAAAATAATAACCTAGCTAAGGAAACCAACGGGTTGGATCAAATCTTCTCTTTGATTCAATCCTCCATCCTGAGCTGCACAAGGACACAGTGGAGAGGAAAACCTCCATCAGAACCAGGACCAGGAATAGAAAAACCTCCATCAGAACCAGGAAGAAAAACCTCCATCAGAACCAGGACCAGGAAGGAAAACCTCCATCAACCAGAACCAGGAAGGATGGCCAACCGCCTGGACCGGTTGGGGGTGTAGAGGATAGGAAAGAGTGGTCAACCAGCAGCATAACTCCAGGGATACCTGCTGAGAAAGAAGAAGAGAATGAAGGACAACAACAATGTCAGATATTTCTACATGGAGAGTAAAGAGAGCAGAGAGGAGCCCAGTGCATCATGGGACTTCCCAGCAGCCTAGACCTGTAGCAGCAGAACTAAAGGGATGGATCAGGGTCACCAAGCCAGACCTGACTAGAAGGTTTATCAGGAAGGAAAGTTTGAAGAAAATCTGAAGGTAGAGAGGGAGTCTGCTTCCTGAAGCCAGACTGGGAGCTGGTTCCACAGGGAGGGCTCTGATAACTGAAGTCTCTGCCTCCCATTGTACTGTTAGAACCTCTAGGAGCCACCAGTAAATCTGCAGTCTGAGAGTGAAGCTCTGATGAGAAAATGTGAAACTCTGGGATCTTAATGATCTAGTGGTGCTTGGTCACGAAGAACTTTATATGTGAGGAGAAGAATTTTCAATTCTTTTATGGATTTAACAGGAAGCCGATGAAGAGAAGATAAAACTGGAGAAAAATGGTCTGATGATAATTCTTGTCAGAGCCCTCGCTGCAGCATCTTGGATCAGATGGAGACTTCTCAGAACAATAATCAGGGATTACAGTAGTCCAGTCTGGAATAACAAATCCATGGATTAATTTTTCTGCATCACTGTGAGACAGCGTGCTCCTCATTTTGGGAATATTAGCAGATCAGTTCCATAGTAAGAGTCTTAGTGAAGTGTTCAAATCCAAAGACAACAACCTCAGTCTGTCTGAATTTAGGAGAAAATTCAGTAATTTCAGAGATCTTCATAATAGAATAATACAAATAATCTGACCAACTGATTAGTCACATCAGGCTTCATGGAGAAGTATATCTGAGTATTTAATTAATTCTTGAGATTAAACAAAAAAAGCAAATTAAAGATAACCCGAATACAAGAATGAAATGGAGCAGAAATAAGAAAATTTTTGTATTATCTGTGTAGCAATGAAAACTATAGCTGACAATAGTTTATTATGACTGCCTAGATCTTTTAATTTTTATCATCCTGCAAAATGACAGAGAGACCAGATGTCTCCCTGTTGGCTCCACAAGTGTCTTAAGCTTGTGTATTCATATAACTGCAGTTTATCCACAGGGCCACACACAGTTTGTTGTCTGAACACCTTCCCATTGATAAATTCAGTTCAATTCTCAAAGCTCGTCGTAGGTGGATTCATATGAAGGTAAAATCTGATGTGCGTTTGGAGTGTGTTGTCTTTAAAATCCTTTCAGAGTAAAAGCACTGCTACCTCAGACATGTCATATCATAGATGTGTGTTTGGCATTTTATGATTGGTCTGAGTTAATCAGAGTGTTTTGTTTCCCACTGTAGCACAGTTCAACATGAATGTTGTTAAGCTATGCTGTACTTGTGTCTGCAGATCGTACGAGGGTTGAACTATGGACAGCACTGTTTGCTGGAGAGTCCTACGGGCAGTGGGAAAAGTCTGGCCTTGCTTTGCTCTGCTCTGAGCTGGCAGCAAGCCCAGTTTGGTAAGAGTGTTTGTGTGAGAGACTCTCACTTTTCTTTCTGTCATTCTAATAAAAAACTACACATGTACTGGTATTTTTATGAAATACTATTAGAATATCTGACTACATGACATTTTATTTGGTTATTTTTATGTGAAATTAAATTTCTTTGTTCTTTAAAATGACTTTAAACTGTTTGATGATCATATCTAAATGACTTGATTTATATTCATGCATCTGTCTGTCATGTCTTTCATTGTTTATTTCAGCTAAACTGCAGGAAGGAGGAGGTCCCATGGAGGATAAGAGTCATTCAGATAAAATGTATGGAGATTTTAAGAAGTCAGAAGCCACACCTTGTCAGTGTGTGTGCCACACTAAAGCTGCTGCTGCTGCAGTCCAGCCGGTTGCTGTCGACCTCACAGTATCCCCCTGCAAAGAGAAAGCCCGCCCAGCACTCCCAGAATATAGTGAGTTTCCATCTGTTTTATGATTGAAATGTATTCGTAAGTTCATAAAGTGCTTTACATAAAATATTAAAAGCAGCAAGGTGCAGAAGAAGCGTTATATAGAAAAATTTAAACAAATTAAAAAGAATAGAAGAGACGAAATAGAAACAGAACAAGCTAAACTAGAGAGAAATAGACAACAGAATACATACAGTCAGGTACATGTGATACAAACGGGTCAATGGGAGATTCATCATCATCCATCATCTTCATCACTTTTAGTGCACATATGCAAGAAAATAAGTTCAGCAAGAAAAAGAAAAACTCTCCACCTTCATTAAAAACAGTAGAAAATAAAAGTTTTCAGAACTTGGGTTTGGATCAGACATAGATAGATAGATAGATAGATAGGTAGGTAGATAGATAGATAGATAGATAGACAGACTTTATTGATCTCTGTGGAGAAATTCATTCTCCATGGAGGGAAGGAAGGAAGAATTTCGTCTGAGTTTGAAGCCAACTAAAATTCTTTGTTTAGTTCACTCATTCAAGTTCAGTTTACATTTATTTTAAAAGATACATTTGAAACTCACTTGCGAAAGTTTAAGTGCAGGAGATGAATATTATTTAAGAATTGTCTGAAAAGGTTAAATGACACAGAATAAATAAACGCTGCAGAATGAAATGAGAGCTGATCCGGGATCAAAGGGAGATCTTTGTCAATTTGTTTTTTTTTAAAACCTTGGTTTCAAATATTTTATTGAGATGAATGAGAATTGATTAGACATAACGTACACACATATTCCCAACATCATAGCAGCATAGAATAGAAGAATAGAAGAGACGAAAATAGAAACAGAACAAGCTGAACTAGAGAAAAACAGACAACAGAATACATACAGTCAGGTACATGTGATACAAACGGGTCAATGGGAGATTCTTCATCATCCATCATCTTCATCACTTTCAGTGCACATATGCAAGAAAAAGAAAAACTCTCCACCTTCATTAAAAACAGTGGAAAATAAAAGTTTTCAGATCTGATTTAGCAGAACTTGGGTTTGGATCAGACTTCAGGTTTTCCAGGACTCTCCAGGGTCCTCATTTATCAAATGTTAGTAGAAACAATTTTAAATTTCATCCATGAATGAAATTATAATGTATAAAAAAATCAACCATATTGAGGCCAGTTGTTTGTGCGATAGTAAGTAATCAGCTGTTGATAAATCCCACATGTTCTACATTACCTGCTCGTGCCCGTTCATGGTCATTTACATTCAGAAACTCCCTCATTTAACCAGATATAAAGACAACACGTCCCTTTAGAAGTCACGTGAATATCGCTTGTGTTTCTCCCTCAGATTGATGGAGAGAAAGAAGGAGGTATTTCGTCTGAGTTTGAAGCCAACTACAAATCTTTGTTTAGTTCACTCATTCAAGTTCAGTTTACATTTATTTCAAAAGATACATTTGAAACTCACTTGCAAAAGTTTAAGTGCAGGAGATGAATATTATTTAAGAATTGTCTGAAAAGGTTAAACTAACACAGAATAAATAAACGCTGCAGAAAGAAATGAGAGCTGATTCGGGATCAAAGGGAGATCTTTGTCAGTTTGTTTTTTTTAAAACCTTTGTTTCAAATATTTTATTGAGATGAATGAGACACATATTCCCAACATCATAGCAGCATCATTCCATGCATTTTACTGCTTTCATCTCATGTTAGTTCCAGAGAGATAAATGTCTTTGGTCCGGAGAAAAGATCCAGCATGGATGATGTAATGCAGTTCAGTGATGGACAGGGAATATCCAACCTGTCTCCTCTCGTTTAGAGGACCAAAACCACTTGGACATTCATTGGAATAGTAGTTTAATATAACTTTGCAACAGAGATCACGGTAGAACTCTGACAGGATCAAGTTCGGGAAGCGGCATCTCAGTGATCAGATCAGCTGATCGTCTGATGACCTCATAGTCTGAAACATTTTTTAAGGTCAGATCAATAATGCCTAGTTCTCACCTGTCTATCACTGGTGTCTTTTGTAAGTCTTGAAACCATTTAAGCTCCACGCCTGTCTAAAGATTAGGCTACTAATTGAATAATTATTATTTCGCTGAAATAAAGAATGACTGACAGACGCTGAGATCGCTGCAACACCTGCAGACATGATGCAGTTTCCCTGGTCTACCACCAGAATCAGTGCGTACGCAGGTCGGGGCTGTTCTTATTATTAAGAACATTTATAAGTCGAAGTACAAGATGGTAGATTCCACTTTTTGCGTGAAAATGTTTTCAAGGACAAAATACCCACAAATCTGTGTGTAAGAACGGTTGGTAAATGAGTTTGGATCAGAGTTCAGGTTTTCCAGGACTCTTCGGGTCTGGATCAGACTTCAGGTTTTCCAGGACTCTTCAGGTCTGGATCAGACTGCAGGTTTTCCAGGACTCTTCAGGTCTGGATCAGACTGCAGGTTTTCCAGGACTCTTCAGGTCTGGATCAGACTTCGGGTTTTCCAGGACTCTTCAGGTCTGGATCAGACTTCGGGTTTTCCAGGACTCTTCAGGTCTGGATCAGACTGCAGGTTTTCTGGTTTGTTCCAGACATCGGGAGAAGAAACTAAATGTTTAGTCTGAACTCTGGGGATGGAAAGCAAACTGGATCTTTGAAGTCTCGCTGGCTCATATAGAGTCACAGATCGGATATATATTCTGGATCAGAACCATTCAGAACTTCGTACACCAACATTAACATCTTAAGATTTATTCTTGTCTTACAGGAAGCCAGTGTAGAGATGTGAGACTTTGTGAGGACACAAGCATTCTGGATTAGTTGCAGTTATCTTGGGGATTTTTTTGGAGAAGTTTAAAAACGTAATTACAGTAGTTAAGACTGATTAAACAAACTAAGGAAGATATAAGGGTAAACTTAGCTTTTCACACACTGCTTCAGCATGTTATCTTAGTTTTTGCTAAATAAATGGGATGTTGTAATATGTCGTGTTGTACCTGTGAGGTTGTATTAACATCTTAAGACCTGGTTAGAATCAGATAAAAACAGGTCCATTTCTTCTCTGCATCACTCATCAATGCTTGTGTACAAACTGCATGTGGAACATTTTAGTTCCTTTCAAATGTTCCCCATCTTGTATTTTCTCAGACTTCAGATTTTCTCAGATATTCATCATATTTATGTTTATATATGTTGCCTACTTTCTGTATTTCAGCGCCGTTACTAGAGGAGTCACAAGCCAGAAGACGGTCGATAGCCTCCCGTCTGTCTGAGAAGTTACAGGCGTCTCTCAGCTCTGACTGTGAGAAAGATGAGGATTTCCGATCAGAGAAGAAACGCTTTCGTCCTGCAGAACACAAGGTAGGCACCGATCATTCCTGTGCACTCCTAACATTTACACTCAGTTCACCGAATGCAACACAGTGGAGGTAAAAAGTTTTCACCCTCCTGTTAGTTTCAGGATTTATAAACCATTTCCAAACTTTTGCCACCTATAATGTGACCTAAAACCTGAACAATTACCCTGTAAAACATCCAACAAGCTGGTTGCAAAAGTATGAACGTCCTAAAACTGAAGCAGCTTCTGGTAAATCCCAGCATTGAGTCTTGGTTTTCCACGTGCCACCAGTTATCAGAACTTTAGCAGATTTTCTCAGCGATGCGCCCCCTATCGATGGCTAATCCATCATCATCTTCATCCTACTTGCATCGTCTTCATCCTACCTGTATCGTCTTCATCCTACAAGCATCGTCTTCATCCTATCTGCATCGTCTTCATCCTATCTGCATCGTCTTCATCCTACCTGCATCGTCTTCATCCTACCTGCATCGTCTTCATCCTGCCTGTAATCTGAGATTTCTCCAGCCAGTAAAAAACAGTCTTTTCTTTCTTTCTTTCTTGCTTTCTTGCTTTCTTGCTTGCTTGCTTGCTATCTAGTTTTCTTGCTTTTTTGCATTCTAGCTTCTCTTTGCTGGATCTTCCACGGTGCAGGTTCAAAGCAGCCGGGGTATTTATGTCCGCCTGCTACCGTGTGACGAAACTCGGCTGCAACGTCACGCGGTGTCCTGGATGAAAAAGCTGTGATGTGGTTTCTCAGCCTCTGGATGCTGCTGGACAGCAACAGCTCCAGAAATGTACATGATAGATTTCACTGTGTCATCAAATGAGTCCAGAACGCAGTTTTAACGTCAAAGTTATGTAATGCGCCTTTAATGCCTGTTGTTTGTTTTATTTATCTTTATCTTTTTTATTTTATTTCTTTTTATCTAATTAATTTATTTCATGTATTTGTTTTAAAAAAATTACTCTTTTGCATTTCTTAATATAATGTATGTATTATATGTATTAAGTTAATATTTAAATGTACTTTTTACTGTATTTGTTTTGTTTTTGTATAACCATAAAAGAATGTAGGAATTAAGGGGTTAAAAACAGACTGATTAACACCAAATATAGTTCAGCTGTTCTTGTAGGATTTTCCTGCTTCAGTAAATCTCCTTTCGTCTCCATGTCTGGACTTTGGGGCTGCAAGATGGAGGGATTTTCTGACAAAGAAAACATCTAAACCTGGCTATGATAAACTAAAAGAATCAAACCAGCAACCAAAAAAACATCAAGTCTCCTGAAATTGTGGGAAAATGTGTTCTGGTCTGAGATTAATATTAAACATGTTGTCCAACAGAACAGCATACTTACAGTGAAGCATGGTGGTGGCAGTATCATGGTGTGGGGTTGCTTTTCTTCAGCTGAAACTGGAGCTTTAACGAAGTGGACGGAGTTCTGATCAGCTGCTAGAAAGCTGAAGAGGAATTTCACGTTTCAACACGACAACGAGCCCAAACAGACGTCCAGATCAACGAAAGAACGGCTTCACCAGAAGTTCTTGAGCGGTCTGGCGAGAACCCAGAACCTAAATCTCACAGTCTGAGGATGACCTGAAGAGGGCTGAGAATCTGGAGGCAGTCTGTGAGGAAGAGTGGGAAATATTTCCATGATGATAGAATCAGACACATTATTATATGTATAAAATATTATTAAAAGTATTATAAACATTTTTCCTTCTAACAGATGAGTTTATCAGAGATGTGCACCTCCTCAGGTGTAATGAGATAAATAAACATAATCTTGACGAACGTGTTTATTATTCACACTGTATTCACTGACACACAGTGAACGCTTCAGCTCTGAAACTTGTCAAACTTTTCCCACCTTTCTATTTCGCCTGTCTTTACTACATCTATCTTCAGCTGGTTGTTTGTGGGGTTTTTATGGGTTCACTTTTGTTTCCAGCCAGGGAAATACAGCTTGACATTGCCTTTAAAAGCTCCTTATTTAGTTCAGCATGTTTTTAGATCATCTCTTCTGGAAAGCACGATCCAGTCAGCTCTGCCGTGTTTGTTTTAAATCTGAGCAGTTGTGTTGGAGGTAACTAATTTCATGATGGTGATACACGAAACAACCCCTGGTAAACGTTCTGGAGTCACTACTCTTAGAGGATGATCACTCTGCTACTTTCATGACACAAAGAGCGGCAGTGGCTCAGGTGGTAGATCAGGTTGTCCAATGACCTGAAGGTTGGCAGTTCAAATCCTGCTCCCGCCCCAGTCAACTGTTGTGTCCTTGAGCAAGACCCTTTACCCCCCTTGCCTCCAGTGTTTGCATCACTGGTGTATTCAATTATAAGTTGCTTTGGAGTGTCTGCTAAATGACTGGATAGGATCAATAAAAACTGTGGTTTATGTTTGGTTCTCTGGATGGAAACCTGGGGCCTGTTCGAAAAAGCAAGGTTAAATCTTACCCCGAGTCTGTTACCATGGTAACTGACTCCATGAAGTAATCCTCCTCTCTAGCAGGGTTCACCACAAAGTAGCCCTGAGTTTCTACCTGTCTCTTCCCACCTGAAGCAATCATTTATGTAGGGAGACGACCTTTCAGAACTCAAACGTCACTCAAAAGTCACTCGGCTTTTCCAGCTCTACATAACTAATTTGATGCCGTGTGCTGCTCGCATGTGATGACGTCATAGCATGATTTGTACTTTGTGTTGCGAGACTTTTTAAAGGCTTCTTTGTAAATTAGACCTTTCTTTACAACGTTGGCAACAGAAAAGATTTCAGAGGGACGATAGTGGAGTCATGACAAAAGTCCTTACACATGTCTGAAATCATAATTCCATACATGTGTGATAGAGATCTACTGTCAGTCTCCTCACCATCCTCTTCCTCCTCACCATCCTCTTCCTCCTCACCATCCTCTTCCTCCTCACGTGAAGGTGATTAATCTTAGTCCATAGCTATATATAAAATGAATAAATATGGATAATAGGTGACATACTGTATGACTTAAAACAGCATTTGTTGGGGTTTTAAATCATGAGACTGAATATTTATTTTGTATATCAACAAGTAAAAGGACATAAAAAAATGTACAATGATCTAAAAGACCAGTGGATTCCAGCTTCCACATGGACTCAGGCAGCAGTTTTTTCCATGCTGCTTCTCTCTCAGCAGCAGTGTTCATTTTTTAAATGAAATACCTCTTTATATTGCTCAAAAGCTTCAACAAGAACCTCTGCTCCAATCAGGTTAATTAATTAGTTTTTGTCAGCGGTTGCCATGGTGAATGCAGGTATCAGGGCTCCATTGATGATGGCTTTTTGTTGTGGTTCCCAACTCTGGGTAAAGATACTCGGAGGTGATTGAACCGACTCAAAGCTGCTGTTCTGGAACGGAAAACTCAGAGTTGCTCAGCTCAGAATAAGTTGACCCAGAGTTAGTTGAACCTCCTTTCTGGAACAGGCCCCTGATTTCCTTCCAGCAATTCTGGTCCACACTTCCTACCAGTGAACTGTAATGGGGGTTCTTTCGTATTTATATCGCTACTTGGTATTACAAGTACTCAAATGTACAGTTGTCTACAAAATTATTCAAACCCTTCCATTAAAAAAGGAAAAATACAGATGTCACTGAAATAAGCTGAAACTAACAAAAGTAATAATACATAAAGGAATTATGAAAATAATGACATTGTTTGGGACGGTCCAATGGGAACTTGGGAAGTTCTGTATTATCCTCTGGTCCTGCTTATTTAACCTTTCTGTTTGTGCTCAGATCAACAAGCGGCAGCGTCTACAGCAGGGAGTCGTGTTCATAGATGATGAGCCGGAGCTGGAGAATCAGCCGTTGGGTCCGCAGGGTTGCACAGCAGCAGCAGCGAGCAGCCAGGCAGCTGGTTCATCGTCATGCAGTGTAAGTTCACCCCACACCACGATGGCATCAACCCAGTAACATGGTTCTACTGGGTTTAACATTACATGTCTGGCACTTTACTTTATTGCCTGTCTATACACGGAGGATATAAACCATTTTTTAAACAGTAGCCAGAGCCAACCAGGGAGTTTAGTTGATGTTTAGTCTGATGCTTTCAACATGTCTCCATGACGCAGGTACCCTCTCCTAACAAAGGCTAAACACATGAACAGTACTAAAGTATGTACACATAGACTTCCTACTAGTGTTCACAGTTAGTATTTTCAGTACAAAAACACAATTAGCAAATCAAAATTTACTTCAAAAATAAAAGATTCAAAGGGTTTTATTGTTTAATGCACAGCCAGAAACAAGTTTCCCTGTATCATTAAATTATTTTCTGTCCACGAAAATGTCGAAAAACATCATGCAATAACAAAAAGAGGCAATTTCAAGAACATGATGTAAAACTGTCTATATACATAAAGCAGATGCTGTTATAGGTGATGTGGTGAATGAGGTAGACCCTGATTACAGACCTCAGTAAACCATTAAGTGTGCATTTCACACTTCTGTAGCTCCAGCCTGGAAGTGGATGTGTGAACAGTCATGTAGCACAACCCTGAAACGTTCCAGACACGCAGCAGCATTTGCTCCCCACTTCAAATCAGCCAGCACTGAATTATCCGGAGCATTTTTGGACAAAGAGAGTCTATATTAATTTCTCTTGACCTGTATGTTTTAGTAAGTGTACTATCTATGTTATCACAAAACTAGTCTCCAGCCTCTACTGTCATTCTTGATGTGGTGTGAAAACAATACTAAAACTTCTATAGCAGAGTTTGGGCATCCTGCATCTGAACTCTAGACAAAGTATCCCCAGTTTAATAGGTGTAGAAAGTCCTGCTGTCACCCATAATGTGGTTGTTGTTTGAGGGGGCATTCACACCAGGATAGTCCGAGAGATTGAAAAGGAATTAAAGTTTTCACACCTTCCTTTGGTTTGTGTTCAAACTGCACTTCACTGAAGCGGACCAAACCACATGGGAAACGTCACTGATCGCTTGTTAGATGATATACTTTACCTACTCCCCAAAACATCCTGGTCTGTCATGAAAAAGGGGGAAGAAAACCAGGTTGAAATTTTGTAACTTAGATATAACTGGTGTGGGCAGATATTTATTTAGTGCCGGCAGATCGCGGTATTTTATTCATTTATTTTTTGTCTTTCTTCTTCAGGCTATTTATTTTGTGGACATGACAAGTTTATGACAAAACAACACAATCACATTAAAAATATGAACAAATTGAGAAAAGTAATACAAGAAGGGAGGGAGGGGGTGTATTTATAATTATCTCATGTGTAAACGTGCGTGTCGGGTTGGGTTGCAGCTCCGGTCGGGTCACGCGTTACATCGCCGTTTCAGGTCCGGATTTCAACAGGAGGTATTAACGGGTCGGATATAGGCCAGCGGTTTGGGGGAGCAGGGTGGTAAAACTCACCTTTGCAGGTCTGTGGGTTCTGTGGTGTGCAGAACACATGTTTTTCTGAACACACGCTGTTGGCTTTATTTTTCCTCCTGACCAAACGATAGGTCTGCATCACTTCCTTCTTCCTGATGATTTATAGCGGTTGGAATACAACTTTCTTTCTACAAAACCAGATAGTCTGTTTGCAAGTGAGCCGAGACCCCGGCTTTCAGGTAGACCAAAGACCAATTCTTTGGTCCGCAGCAGAGTGCTTGATGTTCACACTGTGCCAAACTAATCGTACTATCTGTAGAAGCGGACCATGATCCATTTAAAGCAGTATGGAACTAGAACAGGGACCTCTGGTCTTGCAGACCAAACACTGCAGTGTGAACGCGCCCTGAGTCCAGTATAGATGCTCCTTCATCATCACTCTTTAACCCTTTATTGGGTGAAGGACCATATTTGATCACTTCAGAAGACATACAAAATGCCCCCTCATGATACCCCATGAAATCATAGAACCACATGGAGTTCTCCTCACCAATCATCAAACATCAGGCTACGTTCCCAGATATTTTATTAAGACTGGCTTTCAACATAAAATGAGAAGAAATGTTTGGTTCTGACCACTTACTACGGTAGGACTGGTGTTATTTTAGAGAAAAGTAACAAGTTTTAAAGACTTGTGATATCCTTGAGTGTCACAATAAGTCTTCTTTATGGTTGAAATTTTGAATTTCCAAGTATTTCAGTGAGTGGCAAATAAAGGGTTAATGATACGGAGACATCAGAACAGTTATTAGTTCTTCTTTAGAGGTTTGTTGTCATATTGAGAACTGGCCTTCAGAAACTAAAACACTTCAGAGCAACGCTTCAGTTAGTCTATTATTACCACTGGGGGGCAATATACTCCACCACATCTAAAAAGGCTTTAAATGACGTGTTGAGTCTTTTTCATTCAGTTGTGTCCTCAGGGTTTGTTTTATCTACACAGAACAAAGGTTTAGATTACCATTTGAATTATTTTGATATGAAATGAAATGATCCAAATAGTCTCTGATAGTTTTCAGAGCTGTGAACTTTGCAGATTTATGAAGAAATAATGAGATGTTAATTTCTTACAGTATAAAAGGCATAATTTACAGGGATTTATATTCCTCTAAACTCATTATTATCAGTTGACATTGCTTCCTGTTTGTGTTAGAATAAATAAATCTGAAATAAAAAACGCTTACAGTGACATAATGTGACCATAAAGTCTTTCTCACTGTTGGATGACATCAGCATCTATAGTTGTTGATGCTTTGCTCATGTTTAGCTGTGCCTGAACCTTTTGTAACGTTTGAAAATGTGAAATACTCATTTATACTCACAGAGTTAAAACAAACAGTGTTCACAATGATCAAAAAATTAGATTTTTTGTAAAACAGCTTTTACCGACAGCTCCAACAACTTGCTATAACATCTTCTTGATGCAACTTATTTTTCCTGCCTCTGTCCGAAATAACATACCCAAGATAAATGAAGTAGATCTTCACAACTACAAAGGCTGTATGCATAATCTTGGCCTCAAAAGAAAGCTGACACATGTGCGTTTACAACAGAAGTGTCAAAATCAAGATACTAATACTTACTGTGTAAGTAAATTCACCTGGAACACAGTAGAAAATGTAAATGTTATCTCCTACAAGAAAACCACATTACTTTCAGTGGAAACCAGTGGATGTCAGACTGATTCATCTAGGAATGAGTAAAGTAGTCCTAGAATGAGTAAAGTAGTCCTAGGAATGAGTAAAGTAATGTCTGATGAGGAACTGTGCTACAGTAGAATGTAAAAAGGTTTCCAGGTGTTTTTATAGAGGTGTTACGCAGGTAAATATCTCAGGAAGCCATCGGCCAATGTTGATGATGGACACCTCTATCAATCGTCAGAGTCAGGAGGACCCAGGGATAGCCCCCACATTCACCTTAGAAACACCATGAGGGTCCAGAAAGAAGTGAAGCCCAACATAGTAGATGAT
>JBBBVU010000009.1:1524935-1537049 GCA_037177055.1 Atherinosoma microstoma
ACTGGAAGCCAGTGTAAAGACTTTAAAACTGGTGTGATGTGTTCAGATCTCTTAGTCCTGGTTAAAACTCTAGCAGCTGCGTTCTGGATGAGCTGCAGATGTTAAATGCTCTTTTTAGGAAGTCCTGTTAGAAAAGGAAGGAAAAGGAAGACATTAAAAAACCTGTTAGTGGTTTGTTTACAGTACCGTCACATCATAATCACCAAGTGTTTGTGGCTCAGAGTCTCTCGGTTCCTGCAAAAGGCTTTTTAGATCTGAGATTCTCTGACAGTTTTCCATGCGCTGTTCTCTGATGTGTCAGTAGCTCTGGATTGATGTGACAGTGAAGGCCATGAGAAAATCTTCAAATTTGCTTCTCTTTAGGTTTGGCCATGTTGGATTTCTGCGGGTCTTTTTGTTGTATTTCTTTTGTTTTGTTTTGTGTGATTGCTTTCTGAATTTACTGGTAATTAACTTCCTTCACTGCACCAACAGCTGCAGCAACAGCTCAAAGCATGATTGATCCAGTCCTGTGCTTGAGAAATATGGACATAGTTTGACAGTTTTTTCCTTTATGCATAGTTCCTACCAAAAATGTTTGACATCATCAGACTTCAGGCTTGTTTCTGAAATGCATGAGATTTGTGGGGCGGCTGTAGCTCAGGTCGAAGAGCAGTCATCTACCAACCAGAAGATCTGTAGATCGACGCTTGGCTTCCCACCCCACGTTGCCTCCATATGTGTCTATTGGGATAGATACATGTTTGGGTGAATGATATATGTAGTGTAAACCTATACAGTACAGTCCATTTCCCATTTATCCTAATGAGTGAAGAAGTTTTTTTTCTGACATACGGCTCATTGTTGTGTAGGTCTGACTGAACAGTAGCACATAAAAACACATTGAAGTTCTAAAGGATATTTCACAGTCACACACACTTATTTGCTGTTTTATCCGTAATATGAGCAGTTAAGTGAATCTTTGATTGTGTAGACCTTCAAACCTGGCACCATATCACCTGCTCAACAAGTAAGAGTAGGCTGGATGAGCAGGGGTGTTGTACAGACTGTGACCATTCACAGAATAAAGCTATACAATAATATTGAAATAACTTTTTTTCTCCCATGGTAAGCTGCTGCCTTGCTGGATATTCTATGAATGTTCCTGCTCAGCTAATAACAACAGATTTTAACTGATGGTTGTTTTTATAGTCTTCCCATCTGCGCTCTGTTGTGGCGTAGTATTGGCACATCCATTGACCAGAGGTTGCAGCCTAGAAACATCTGAGGGCAGTGTGTATGCTCTGAAAGTGATAGAGGTCTGAAAAAGGGAATTTAAATGAGCTCTTCATCTGTTACATTATTAGCATCTCAGAGTAGATTTATCTAGTCGACCGATTTGAATCTGTACCCATAACTTCCCATCCTGCTGTACTCACTGTTCCTAAAAGATGGAAGTCTTAATTTGTATTTTGGCTTTCTATCAACAGCAAATCATCATGGCTGAGTAGGAAGAATAATCTTCCTCCAATCAGAAGGTTGACAGTTCTCAATGTGTCAGTGTTCTTGGGCAAGACATTTCATCCCACATTATCTGTGATATGATCATTGCTATTATAGAGGGGGAAATAAAAACCTCTAGATGCTGCATATAGAGCGCATATGAAGTACTAACCCAATTCCAGAAAGCCATGCAGTGATTTTCATGTCTGGTTTTAATGGAGTGCTGCCTGAGGGTCCCAAGATTACCACCAGTTTTTACCTTCAACCTCGTCCCCTGCGCACTCAGATTCCTGCCAGGTTCTCTGAATCATTGATATTATACACTGTATACGGTGGGATGTTCAAAGTCTGAGGAACATTTTTCTGAAATTTTTCCACAATGTTTAGACCCAGTTTGTCTCAGATTGTTGAATCTCTGTCCATCTTTCCATCAAAGGGACTCTTTCTCTCTGAAATGCTCTTTTTATACCCAGTCATGTTACTGACCTAAAAAGGGACAGCACTCTGGTATGGTGGTTAGCATCGTAGCCTCACAGCAAGAAGGTCGCTGGGGAGGGGTTCCAACAGTGGTATTTCTATGCGAAGTTTGCGCAAATGGTGTGGATTCTCTCCGGGAACTCCGGCTTCCTCCCACAGTCCAAAGACATGCATGTTAGGTTAATTGGTCACTTTTAATCCTCCCTATATGAGTGGGTGTTTGTGTGAATGGTTGTTTGTCTCTGTGTTGGCCCTGTGATAGACTGGTAACCTGTCCAGGGTGTACCCTGCCTCTCGCCTGCTAATTGCGACCCTGAATTGGATTAAACGGTACAGAAAATGGATGGAAGGATGTTACTGAACTGTTGTCTAGCAACCTAATTTGTTGACAAATGCTCCTCCAGTTGTTACTTTTTCAACCTTTTGTTGCTCCTGTTCCAACTTTTTACAGACGTGTTGCTGCCATCAGATTCACAATCAGCTCATATTTTCCATGAAATGATAAAATGTCTCAGTTTCATCATCTGATATGTTGTTTATGTTCTACTGGGGATCAAATATAAGTTGATGAGTTTTAGAAATCGTTGAATTGTGTTTTTATTTACAACATTTTTGTATTGGAGTTATAAAAAGTTATTTTTTTTTAATTGACAACAGCATCAGCAACAGCATCTTTCCAAACAAGTAAAAAAACCAAAGCCCCCCATTATGAAACCAAACTTGTAAACATCTGTAAAAGTTTAGCCTTATAAACACCTCTGAACTCAGGAAAGGAGCTGTGGTAAACTAGTGAAAAAAGGAGCTGCATAAAGCATCATATAGTAGAATACAATAAGGGTTGAAAGTGGATAGAAATTGTAATACAACCTTTGATCGTTTGTGTTTTGTACTTCAGTCCTGTACATAGCATGCTGTCTGTCTTTTTACACACACAAAAAAAATATTTGGGTCGTAAAATTTTTCATTTTTTGGCACTAATAACCACCACCATAATTTGTGAGCTCCATAAACTACAGCTTTCAAAGGAGAACTATTACATTAAACCATTTTTACTGTTTTTCTCCTCTTAATTTGTTGCTGACATGTGAATGATTTACCAGTTTAACTGAACAGAGCCCAGTTCCTCCTGCCGAGTAACCTATTCGTTCACATGATTTTTTAAAAAGCTGCCTCACAAACTGTGATTTTTACTCCTTAGACAACACAAAGGTTCCTTTTTCTCTTCAGGTTAATGAAAATACAAGTATGATAATTAGTTCTGGGGACTTTTTAATTGCACTAGCTGTTCTTACTTTTAACTCACACATGCTTCGTGACATGTTCTTACATTGTCACTTCCATGCACAAGTGCTAACATGTGCACATTCTGCTGAGAGCACGCATGGACCCAGACATATTAACTCATTCATTCTGTTCCACATTCACACGACAGCACCCCATTGCTAGGATAAGAGGTGTAAGCCCAGCTTTTCTCCATTTAAACCACTCCAGCTCTGTGGATGCCTGCACGGCCTGCATTCCCAGACAGGCATAACTCGTATATGCTACAACCTAAGCACATAGCATGGCATTTTACTGGCCTGTTGTGTTATTGTGACAAAGATCAAAGGTTGAACTTAAAAGTCCTCTGCAGAGAAAACCCTGCTAAAGGTGGTATTACATTTATGTTGAGTTTTTCCAATGGCCTGTTTTTACAGTGAACAGTCACGTCCTGCGTGAGTAAGTCAAACAATAAGTAGCTTTAACAAGCAATAAAAAGACACAACTGATAAAGCATCTTTCCAGCTTTAATGACGAGCTGCCTTTTATTAAAGACAAGGGGAATTTTAATTCTAAGGCTGGTGAGCATGTAAAATGGATGAATATGAGGGATTTTTGTGGAATGCTAAAGAGTTCATGGCAATCGTAGAGAAGAGTGGATGATTGATGCTCCTGCACACTCAAGACAGTGTACATATGGCTTTACCATCAGCCGCTGAAGGAATCCTTTATGATAAATGTTCACCACTTGCACTTTCCTTGTCAGCACCACAGGTCAGCTTTTAGAAAGATGTCTTAGTTAACATTCTTTAGTTAATTTACGATCAGCTTTTTCATGTTTCATCACTCATTATCTGGCTTTGCAGAGGTTTTACAGAAACAATAGAGGGATGCAGGCACTTAAACCTGTTTGATAGTCTAAAAAGCCCTCATAGTTTCAGATTGAGGATCAGGTCAGTGGTGCCACTGAGTCTAATCAGCACCATCTGTAAACAAAGGCTAAACAAAAAAACAAATCTGGTGTGAGCTGTGAGAGGCCAGAGTGAGTTAGGTTGTTTGCTGAAGCCTAGACAAGTTAGAGACAGAAGAAGAAAATCAATTAATTGTGATCCAGTTAAAAAAATGAGTCCACATTAGTTCAGCTTGTAGTAACTGTGTTCATGTTAACCAGATCATCAAATAATGACCTAGCTAAGGAAACCACCAGATTGCATCAAATCCTCCATCCTGAGCATGTATGAGCCGGCAGTAGAGAGGAAAACCTCCATTAGAACCAGAACCAGGAAGGAGAACTTCCATCAGAACCGGAGCCAGGAAGGAAAACCTCCATCAGAACCGGAGCCAGGAAGGAAAACCTCCATCAGAACCAGAAAGGAAAACCTCCATCAGAACCAGAACCAGGAAAGAAAACCTCCTTCTGAACCAGGGAGGAAAACCTCCATCCGAACCAGGACCAGGAAGGGAAACCTCCACTGAACCAGGACCAGGGGTGGAGAGGACAGGAAAGAGGGGTCACCCAGCAGCAGAACGCTAAGCCAGGTATACCTGCTAAGAAAGAAGAAGAGAAACACAAATGAATGACAACAACAATGTCAGATATATCTATATGGAGAGCAGAGAGGAGCCCAGTGCATTATGGGACGTCCCCCAGTGCATCATGGGGCATTCCCATCAGCCTCGGCCTATAGTAGCACAACTAAAGGGATGGAAGCCAACCTGGGAGCTTGGTCACTAAGAGCTTTATATGTAAGGAAAAGAATATTGAATTAAAGTTCTTCACTGGTTTCCGTCCAGAACTGCTGGATTTAGCAGATGTGTGTGAGACTTCACTCATTATTTAAGTTGTACCTGCTAAATTAGCAGGTCAGCTGATTGTAGTTCCAGTTCCAGTGTGAGCTGATCCATGAGCATGTTGGATCGGAGTGTGATAGTCTGATGCCCTTGTCAGTGTGGACACACAAACACACACACACTTGTGATGAAGACGAGCCACTCAGCTGTCAGCTCAGCCACATGTGACAGATGAGGCGCTCAGCAATCTCAGTGACAGGCACAAGATGTCCCGGACTGCCAGGGGCGTGCACACTAACACACACACTAACACATACACACACCCGGCGTAAAATGTAGCTCAGACAGATGCGCTCAGCTGCGAATCATGCCTACTGGTCAAATATATGTTTTTAGGGATGAACAGGTTGCTGTGGAGGACAAGGCCAAAGCAAGCGAGTGATCTCTTGACATTTTAACTAATCCCTTCTAGCTTGTGGTTTCTTGCACATTTGCGATATTTGCTAGCAGCCAGAATTGGCTTTTTCACATATGCAACCTGTCATGTTGGATTGAACGATGACATGCTGCAGACCAGAGATGTGATGGCTCGAATGCTGAAATGGGCTGTGATTGGATTTAGATGACACTGCTAGCTCGAGGCTAGCGGCCTTTCCTTGGGTTGAGAAGTGGATTCTTTAACTGCTCTGGTGTCTCATACGTTGGCAAATCTCTCACCATGAAGCCAGCAGCATTTTTTAGACTTCCTGTGATACGGTGATGAGTTTCCTCCGACTGACAGCCTGCGATGCTGTTTTAAGACTCTGCCTGCGTTCTGCAAACTCTAAACCTACGCTACGGTGTTTTGAGGCGTCAGGTGCACCGTGGCTGAGGTGTGATTAGTCATAGTCCAACTTTGTGGCGACATTTAGGATTTCCTGTGACTCTGCGTATTTGTTTACGTCCAGAAGCCCCGTCAGGTCACAGTGGCATTGCGTGATGCGTGTGAGGGAACAGGCTGTACCTGCCACGGCCCCGTGTTTCATGGCTCTGGGCGAACACACGGTACCTGTCAAAAGCAGTTAGAGCGCCGCTCAGCAGCCTGCCCTGCATCGCATCCCGTCAGACGCCAGCTGAACTTTTCATTTGTCAATTCTGAAAGGTTAGCGCTAAAATCAGCAGCGACAGATGCAAATGGATGGATGCTCTCCTGGTATTTTTGTGCAGGGATGCTTGATGCAGTCTAGACCACCTTACCTGCCCCCCACCCCTCCCCCCTACCTCCGCTCTACTCTGTCATGGCCTCTCTTTAGCCCCTTGGTTCCCCTTTCAGAACACATCTGTCTGCAAGGGCGGGTAATACCTCACCTTCTTAGGGCCTGAGTAATATTTGTATTGGGTTTGGGCTAAGTGGCATTCACTAAATAGACCCCAGATGCCCACTTAGCATCATGTCATGTTAATCCACTTTGTTTTTCATTGTTTGGCATGAATGAAACCTATTTACCGGGGTCCTACCCGGGCTACCATGCTTCTTTCAGCTGCATGCAAATCTGTAGCACCAAACTTTGCAGGATTTGTTAATAGTTTACCTTTTGTTTTACATTAGTTTTACATTTAAAATTAGTGTTTGCACCACTGTTCAGCTTAAACTAACTATTTGTGAATCTTGTATATCTTGAAGAACATATGTAAGCAACAAATAACATAATATTTCTGGCCATTTTCAATGTAATAAAGCCAATAACACATTATTTTTGGCAATTTTACATCTAAGAAAGCCAATAATGGAATGAATTAATCTGTTTAATGTAATATAGCCAATAACATAATAACTTACCAATAATTTAATATAATTTTTGAGCCAATGAAATAACATTTTGCCAAGAATATAAGGAGTTATTTGTTGCTTATTTTCCTAGTATGAAAAAAATGCTTTGAAAATGAAATATCTGCAGTCGATAATGTAATATTACATAAATAAGACTTAATTTCTGAGAAAAACAAAATATTTGAGCAGGTTTTGTGCCGTTTGCTCATTGAAAATCGAGCAAAATAAGTAACTGATTAAACAAGTCCATAATTGTCTATTTTCTTAAGAATATATATACAGTATATAGTTTATAGTTATTTAGTTTGTGTAGGGTGGGGCTAGAAAGAATTAGACCTACAGACCATAAAATTGCAACTAATATTGAACCCTGAAATAAGGAAAATAAGTGAATTTAACTAACAAACATGTTTGTTGTTGTAGGTCGAGCTGAAGATGAAGTATAACAACCAGCACTGTAAGTCCAGAGGTCTTCTCCCAGGCAATCGCTGGTATGAGATTCAGGCCTACAGAGCTCTAAATCAAGCCCTGGGGAGGTAAACTTGACCTTTTAACCGTCTGTACTCCATGTCGTCTCTTACATCTTTAATAACTGAATCTTCGTCTTCCAGGTGTATCCGCCACAGGAACGACTGGGGTGCTCTGATTCTTGTAGACGAGCGGTACGGGAAGAATCCTAACAAATACATCACAGGTACCCCGAGCTTTTTATGATCAGCTGATTTACCAACAGCCTCTCATTCTGAACACTAGATGGCAATATTTATCCACTGTAAGATTATTTTTGTCTCTCTGTCATTTCAGGTTTGTCTAAATGGGTCCGTCAGCTCGTCCAGCATCACAGCACCTTCAGTAATGCCATGCAGTCTTTGGTAGCGTTCTCTCAGGTGCAGCAGGAGGTGGAGGTGGAGGTGGCTCCTGCAGACAGCCAGACCCTCAGTTCTACTGACTCATCTTCCCGGAGTCACCAACCCTCCACTGAAGAGGGACAGAGTCTGCCCAAAAATCCATGTGTCAAAACACCTGAACCCCAGCAGGACACAAGCCCCTTCAGCTTCGAGTTTTTCTCTCGAACGCAGCTGAAAAAGGAGAAAAATGAAAAAGCAGGTGAGATAAACAGAAGTATTCATGAAAAGAGTTTTAGATCTACAAGATTTATCTTTCATCTAAGGCTTCAGAAAATCTAGTTTCTGCTGGCCTAAAGTAGATTTAGAATTGACAACGAGAAGTTTAACTGGGTGATACTGGTGAAATTACTGGTACAATGAGGTTTTTAATCCTTGTGTATGTCTGTGCTGTTGTACCTTTTAGAAAAAGAAGCTGATTCTATTCTCTCACTTTATTCTTTTGTTCAAAATCTTCCATAAAATCTAGGTCTTTGTGTTGGTTTATATATTTCTCTACGTACCTGCAGTATTGACAAGTAAGTAGAAAACATTTTACAGGGCTGGGGGCACGGCCCCCTGGCACCCCTCCCTGACAGTACTTTGGAGAGATAACACACAGATCAACAGTGACCAAGCCTTTTCTCATCCCAACATCATTCTCTCAAATCGTGGCTTTTACCAGAAAAAATATTGGCACTGAAACAATCATACAACAGAAACTATTTACATATTTACTCAACTATAATCTTGGTCTCTTCAGGAAGCTGAGACATGTCAGATTACTTAAGTGTCAGAATCAAGATGGGTATTTCTGTTTCAGAGTAAATTTCCCCCGGAACACAGTAGATGCTATCTCCTCCTTTTAGAGCTGGAATAAAACTTTGAGTCTCTGTTTTCATACGACTCCTTGTTTGTGTGGAGAAATGATCAGAAGCTCTAAAGTGGACAGAGCTGTTCTCATGCTTTTCTTACATTCCCATATAATTGCTTGGGGTTTGAACTGTGTTTGGTTTGGATGCCGATGCTCGGTAGAGTCCTGTTTTGTTTATTTTCTGTCACTTTAAACTCTGTCTTGTCATGTGTGTCTAAGAAAATAAAGACCAGTGAGTGCAGGAACACACAGACCTGTATGGAGATGCAGCTCATCTCAGCACTTTCGCATGCTCTGGAGGATTTGCTATGATGATGATGATGATGATGATGATGATGATGATGATGATGATGATGATGATGATGATGATGGCGATGGGGATGTAATGCAGAGATTTTCGGGTTTATGATCAAAATGGCTAAGTAACCTCTGGAAGACGTCCTGGGAAATATTTGCACTTTCACATGCATACCTTCTGGAACATGTCAGGAAGAGTTCAGGGCTGCAGTGCATGTGTTGAAATGCTTACAGTGACATGCAGGTTGTAGTGGAGGCACAGAAGACTTAAATCTTCCTCACTATCTGTCTTTGTCGTCATTTATTTGTCATTCTGCTTTATTGATGCATTTTTCATCTGAACAACCAAATGAAAAAGGAATCAGGCTGAAACTGTGTACAGTTGTTCCCTCTTTTCCTTTCACACCCTCCATTATTTTCAGAAAAAACTCTGAATATGTTCTAAGACATGTATCATGTCTGTTTTTCATATTAAACGGTGTCATCCATATTTCCAGCAACCAGACAGAGCCTGTTCGATCCCATGTTCATGTGGTGCAACCAATCATGACAAGCTTTATCTAGAAAGCGCTTTCTTTCTGTGAATTCTTGGTGTTGCACTCCAGAGCTCATGAGCATGACATCACCAGGAGGAAATATGTTGAGGTGACATGTTTGCACATCGCCTTGCTGAGCAGCCATTGTCTTCGGGGTCAAGATGAGGTTGAGCTGTTTGCCCAGTTGAATTCAGTGTGGTGGATGAAGTGGTAGAAAGGCATTAACCCCCCTCCTTCCCTGCCTCTCCACCTCCCTCATAGCTGGGGGTGGGAGGCCATGGGATCAGTTGAGTGGCTTGCCTCATTACTGTAAGGTCTTTTGCGTGCCTGAGTAGCGCTGGAGCGAGCTGATGAGCAGATGTTGGACTGTTGCTTTTAATTAAATCCCCTTGACCTTTGTTTGGGGTATATTGAGCGTATGCCCACATTTACTATATCTTTATTTACCATGGACAGCCATAAGACTGAGTTATATTTCTGCTTTGAGGATAAAAAGTCTCCCTTGTGAACCGATTATAAATGTTAAATATTCTCATTTTGCTCTCTTGCTGCAGAGCCCCTAAAGACGGTGGACAGTCCCCCAGCAGAGCAGGTCTCTCATCAGCATCCAAGAGCCAAGCCTCTGTTCCACATCTTCAGCAGCAGCCCCAAAAGCAACGACTTCAAGAAGCCAATTTTTAAAGCAAAAGCAGCCAGTATCACCCAGCCGGAGAGCCACCAGTTCTCCTCTCCACCACTGAAGGTGGAGACGTTAAGCCCTGAAGAAGAAGCTGGGGACGGCTCCAAAGTCAAAGCAGAGCCTGGTGATTTGGCTCCAGAAACAACCTCAGCAAACACCTCAGATGAAGATGATGAGGACAAGACTATTTTTTTTACTCCAGAACTTTTTGAGGGCGAGGGAGATGAAGATGAAGGTAGTCCACAAAAAGAAGTGAAGACCGATTCACCTCCCAGGATCGTCCCAGGAACAGATAGCCCAGCGATGCTGTCAGAGGAGCTGTTTCGCTCTGAGCAGGCCCAGACAGCCTCTACATGTGACGGACAGATTACGGTTTCAGTCAGACAGGAGAGCAGAGAGCTGTCACAGGGACAAAAAGAAGAAATCAGAGAAGGGAAGAGAGAGGAGGTTGAAACCCAGAACAGAAAGGCAGGCAATAGGCTTTCCAGGCTGTCCAGGTCCAGGCAGAGAGTCCCCTCGACTCAAACAGGTAACCAACAAAGTGGAAATGTTAATTAATTCAAAGCAGGATGACCTATGTGAAGAAAAGATTCCTAAAAAAGTGCAATTAAAGCTAATTAGAGTACATTTACAGTGTTTATTTGAGTATGTGAGTATGTCACAGCTGCCTCAGGCAATTAGTCCACACAGTAATATCATGTAGATGATGGTGAGGTTTCAGCCATCTCACATCAGCTGCTCATGCAGTGTGACAGCTCAGCTTATTAAAAAACACAAAATTTCCCAACAGATCTGAAACTGCAGCTCTGATTAAAGGCTTTTTGGACCAATCATTAAAATACAAAAGCATCATCATCTGTGTTTCTCAGAAGTATGTAATCATTTAGTTGTGTTTAATGATGGGTCTGTAGGTAATGGGTGCAGAACGTGGATGTTGGATCATGCCCGATTTAACACTAAGAGGGGGTCTTTATTTTTCCAATTAAGTAATTTCATGCTATCAAACAAAGCAGGATTAATGGTGAATTTGATTTTGTTTCTCTTGCAAATGTTTACTCATGTTCTGATAAGTCATAAAAAAGTTAAATGTTTGTATTTCATCTGTCTTTTTCCCTTTCTTTCCTTCACAAATACAAGTCCTGCATGAAGAATTTTACATTCAACAGAGGAAAAAGTGACAAAATCTGGACAAAAAGAACAAAAAATTACTTCAAATAATAAACATTATTAAGACAGCAATGGTTTTCAGGGAAGATTAATTAACTTTAAATGATCATTTGGTTTAAAATAAATTTGCAAATGTTATTTTTCATCAATATAAATGACAACATACATCCTCTATCCTCCATTTTTGTATGTGTGACATCTGCAGTCTCTGTAATCAGCAGTTTAATATGATTTTATCTCCATGCAGGATGATCAAACAGGCGGACATGAAGGGAGACCAAACAATGACATAAAACATGATCACACTGATGTGATTCGTCTCATTACATGACAAACTTCACCAATGTGTGATTTGCGTGGAGGAGCAGACAAGTGTTTCATTAAAGCATTTCTTTGCTCATCAGCTGACTAACCAGGACCCTCGCCCACGTAATCGTGCATGAGCGCTCGTTAACATAATCAAAACTCGGAGCGAGAGGCTGGCGAATGTGTGTTAAAAGCATTTAATGGGGAAGCCACGTTTCTGGAAGACTCTGTGTTTTTATGTCATTAACATAATTCAGCCTTTCCCTGACCGAATCATTAACGCTGTGCTTTGAAAATATTATTTAAAACAGTACACTGGAGCCAGAGTCACAAACAGAAAGGACTCTATTACCATCAGTGCTGCAGATGTTAATCCATTCCACTCTAGAATGCGCCCCATGGTGGCAGCAAACCGTAGCAGGTCCGATTGTACAATTTAATTTTAGTTACTATCACCTTCTAATTAATTTTTCCAAGAAGATTTTTTTCACGCTGGTTCGGACGCTGTGCTGCTTAAGTGATTTCTCCGCGTACTTTGGACTCTTCAAGAC
>JBBBVU010000009.1:1538468-1552594 GCA_037177055.1 Atherinosoma microstoma
CCACATACTGCATCCATCACAACAGGAGAACTGGCCTGGACCTGGTCCTGCAGTCCAGACCTGCAGCCAGGACTAAACATCTGGAGCATCATGATAAAGGTCCAGGACTGTAAAGCAGCTAGAATCCTGCATCAGACCAGAATGGGACAACATTCTTCCCCAAGATCTGGTCATCTTCACTTCCAGATGTTCACAGATTGTTTTAATAAAAAGAGATGACTCTTGACTGTGGTAAACATGGACATGCCCCAACTTTTTAAAGACATTTTCCTGTTTTCATAATTGAAATTGGGTTCATATTTTTCATGAAACAGAAAAATGTCTCCGTTTCACATATGAAATGTTTCCCTTTATCTCTTTTATCATCTCCCTTTATTTTCTTCTTCAAGGAAGGTGTTTATTCTGCAGAAATATGAGCACAGACAGACCTCAAAAGAGACTGAGAGCCTGGCGATATTCTTACTTTATATTCTCGGTTGGTCCTTGTACTGTTAACCACATCGTCTGGAAAATAAAGACAGTAGAGATGATATTCCTGGACCTGTTTTTGTTCCATTCCACTGTTTGAGTTGTTGCTTAATGCAGATGTAAAGAATACCCAACCAAAAATACTGTTCAAGTGCTTATTTTGTGTGTATGTATATATATATATATATATATAATATGATTTTACTTGAATTAACAGGACTCTACCAAGTCCAGGATGCAAGGAGGTCCAGTCTTCAGCAGACTGAGACCAGGAGCAGCCAGATGAGGTCAGACATGTCCAGGACAGATCATAAGTTGACCCATAGTTTGAAGAGCAGATGGTCCAGAATCAGCCCTGATGGAGCTAACAGCTCAGAAAGTGCCTACCAGGAGCATCCGCTAACAAACAGCTGGATTTCCCACACACAAATGGGAATAATCTTGACACAAAATGTAAACTGCAGAGTGTCTGAGTTAAAGAGGCCCTCTGTGATTGTGAGAGAGCAGGAAGCCCTTAAAATTTCCACGACGTCTGTTAGTGTCTCATGGGATGAACTGATCACTGTTGCTCCTAAACAAGCAAATGCAAGAGATTTACAAGAGGCTGCAGGAAGTCGGCACCACAAGCCACAAGGTAAACCTCACAGGACAGTCTTTACACCATGTTACAGCTCATTTGTGTTCCTATGAAATTTCATCATCCCATTTCATTCATGGTATGAGATTAGGACTCTAACCCAGAGCGTACAATGCAAAGGAGTTTGATTAAAGGAGAATCATGTAAGAAAATCAGGAAAAGAAAGTAAACCTAGGAAATGTTTAGCTAATGTGGACTTCCATGGTCGTCCATCGACCTGTCGTGTTGTTTTATTATGTCATTGCTTTGTAACTCCGAGGTTTAGAACCAGAAATGAACAAAAACGCTTCAGAGTAGAAGGATTTTAACTACCAGTTTGGGTTCTGGATGAACTAAATAGACGTGGATGATGGTATATATGTCCCTTTTGTACCCAAATGGCAGAAAAGACCATTTTTAGGCTTATAGGACTTGATTGTGATTAAATTACACAACCAGGTGTGTTTTGATAATTAATGATAAAAAAAAATGTCAGGTGTTATTAAATGATTGAGGCTCTCTTCACGTTAAGTGAGCAAATAGACATATTTCAGGTTTAATTTAAATGACCAAACAGTGCAAAAATGAGCTATCTTAATACCAGTAGAAAAAAAGAACACTTAAATTGAGCAGATTTAGACTACAGTCAAGTGAAATAATGTGCCAGTGCAGTAAGATAATTACACTTAATAAGATTTCCTGAAATAAGAAATAAATACCTAGACTTTAGACAAGCGAAAAACATCTTAAAACAAGTTGTGAAACACTAATTTCTAGTCCCTTATAAAGTAAAACAAATCTCAAAACAAGTCTGCCCATGCTTCTTCTCCGTGTTGTTTCCTTCTCACTTTGAGAGAAAAGATCTTAAAACAATTGATTCTTCTTAATTTGAGAAGAGAAGCTCTGCTTTGACCCCTCCCCTACTGAAGGGGCAGTGGTAGCACATAAGGCCTGCCAGCAAGCATATACCTGAATGGAGGGGGGGGGTGACATGTTCTTACCAAGGGTCAGATTAATCAGAATGACATGGGAGTTGAACCACCAACCTTCTGTTTCCTGGACAACCTGTTGTACCACCTGAGCCATTGGAACCAACTGCTCTGTGTGAGCTTCCCTTCTACCAGTTATTGAGTTCATGTTTAATTGCTCTTGTTTTAAGATCTTTTTTCTCAAAGTGAGAAAGAAACAACACTGAAAAGAAGCATCTACAGGCTGTTTTGAGTTTTGTTTTTCACTTAATAAGGGACTTGAAATCAGTGTTTCACACCTTGTTTTGAGATATTTTTCACTCGTCTACAGTCTAAATATGTTTTCTTGTCTCAGGAAATCTGTGTAAGTTGGTGCGGTGAGGTCTGGAAACAAGTTTTTACAGCTAAAATTGGGTGTGATAGATACAATGTGATGGCAAACAGTGTCTCAGTGCGATAATTTAACTTTTTGTATGTAAATTAACCAATTTTAATATTCGGTTACTGAGTAGGAAATAAAAGACAGTCTCAAAACTAGATGAATGATCTTACATATTCTGTTCTTGCCAAGTTTATTACTCGCAAAACAAGATCATTAAGACTTTTTGGCTGAATACGAGATTGTAAAACTTGGGTAGATAGACCAGTTTTTGGCTTGGTTTTTATTTAAATGAGGAATAAATGCTTTTCCCACTTTCTGTGGAGAAACAGAGAAGATGAGTCATGAGGACGATTATTCTGAGGGAAAAAAAGGATGTCTTAACCTCAGGAAGGACTTTTTTGTACATATATATGCTAAATTAAAAGCATGCATTGTTTTTATTTCAAACAAGCTGTAAAAGTTCAGAGATCTTACAAGCAGAAACGCAGGAGACTGAAAAATTCCTCCCCAAAAACAAAGGTGAGCATTGATGACACTGCACATTTACTATCAGCTCATGTTGAACTTATACTGTTGCTGTTTTACTTCTTACACAGCTGTTTTTTTTTTTTACATAAATAAAAGAAATGAAAAGACAGTTTTTATGTTTACTTAAATCTTGAGACGATTGTTTTTAATCCACTCTCAGAGCATCAGAAAGCAGAAAGCATGCTCTCTGGGACTCCACTGCTCTGTCTGTGAGAAGGAGCTTCTCCCTGATGCTCGTGGTAATTAAAATTATACTGTCATTTAAAATGGTTTGCATGAAAACAATGTGAGTAGATTTATTTTATTCGGTTTTGATTTAATTCTCACTTTTCTAACTTTACATTTCAGGCGCCTTACAGCGAGCTGTGTGCACATGTGAACATCTGGCTGCTCTAAGAAAAGACATGTTTAGTTCAGCTGGACTGAGGCGCTGCTGCCAGTGTGCTCCTCATCCACCATCAGATCCAGACAACTGGCTGCTGCTGGTTGAAGGTCTCTCCTGTCTGGAGGCCCTGAGGACAGCTCTGCAACCCGACTGCAACGATACGTTAACTGGTGGGTTGACAGCTGGTCTGATTAGACAAGTGCTGTGTTTAAGTAGTGAGTCAAACATCATGCTATCATGTACACAGTAATCAGCTGAGCATCAAACCTAACTGAAGAATCCTCGTTCATGCAGCATATAACGCCATCTGGAACCCGGAGGAGTGCTCAGTTACCAGGTTTCTACAGTGTAAAGGCTGCTCCTCCCGGAGGCCTGGCCTGCCTGCAGCTGTCATAGCAGCAGAGATCCTGTACCCGAGAAACACCAGTCAAGATCAGGTGAGAGTTTAAAGATCCTGATTTGTCCTTCTGGTAGATCACCAAGGTGATCAGCCTCTGTGAGGCTTTTAGAAGAAATGTTTGTGAGTTTATATCTTACAGAACACACTGAAACGAGTCATCTGCTTTAAAGCCCTCACTGGTTATACTAGGAGCAGTAGGCTGCCATCTTTCCAGCACCCAGGGAGCAGTTGGGGGGTGAAGGAAGGGCCTTGTTCAGGGTCCACAGTGGTTCACCTCTGTTGTCAGCCTGGAGACTTGAACCCAGGTACTCCAGACCCAAGCCTACCTATGGTACCACTACGTTACCACTGCCCAAGATTTCTGGATTTGTTTCTGGATATTTTTGCTTAGGAACCAGACGTGGTTATTTTCTCCTGATTTCAGTAATACATCTACTAACGTTTCTGATCCTGAATTACTTTCAGTAACTTGAACCACATTACAAACTAAGTACTCTAATTACAGAGACTTGGACAAACATTTCAGTTGTCTCTTTGTTATGTAAAAAGCTAGCAGATAATAATAAAGATGGACATAGAAGATAGATGATTTTTGTCTTCAAATTGCAAAGAAAAACTACAAAACTACCAAATACAGCTGAGGAATTGGATCCCAGAATGTCTTCACGCTTGTCCACATGTGATTAGATCAGCCAGCATGCGTGTTAGTGCTGGGTCTGAATGTGAATATGTGCATGGCTCAGCTAAGAAGTTGTGACCAGCCAGAGATTAAAGAGACAACTTCACCAGGTTTGGAAATGAACATCAAGTTCAAATATGGATGAAAATCCTCAACTCTGACAGGTTAACAAATGATTTGGTAAGAACTGTTAACATGTCCATTACCTCTGTCCCATGTTATCTTGGTGTTCTGAAAGACTGACATGAAGAACTTGTAGGCCACTAGGGAGGACATGAACTGGGGAATCTTTGTGCAGCTTGTGTTTCTTCAGCTTTATAAAAGAGGTAGTCCCTCAGAGGGGACTCCCAAGTTGAAAGCCTGTTTTTCCCTCCTGTTTGACAGGGAGTAGGGCTTTGCTGCAGCTGCAGCAGTCGATCTGTTCTGCACCATTTCTGTCTCTGTTGGTGAACTGGTCTCTGCTTGAGCTGCAGGAATCTGTCCTTTTACATCTATGAGGTCTATTAAAGCCAACTGGCATAAAACTCAGATAGCGAGATGATAAAAGTCCAACACATGCTGATAAAACCAAACCAGACCTTTTCATTTTACACTGATAGAAGAGACACTCGTCTTTATTCTATCAGTCCAGAGTATGTGCTTCTCAAACTTTGTACCCCATGTAGAATAATGTTTCAGCCCAGTATCCCCTTAACCAAGAGAGTCAGTTTATTTCTTAGACCAGGTTCCACAATCAGTTCAATCTGGTCTCCAGTGTGTCAGACCAGTAAAATAACAGCATAATATAACTTAGAAATAATGTAAACCTCACATTTTTACCTTTGTTTTTATGTAAAGAAGTACAAGTACATGATCAAGATGCTTACATTTAATGAAATAAACTTTTAGAAAACATTTTGAACAACCTGAAATTTCTGGAGAAAAATGCAGATTCACAAATATTTTTACTCAGTTACACATTTACCTTATTTAATATATTTACATATATACATTTTATTTAAATTATTTTATACATCTTATTATACATATTCATTCATTCATTCATTTTATGTACCGTTTAGTCAAATTCAGGGTCGTGGGGAGGCTGGAGCCTATCCCAGCAATTATCAGGCGAGAGGCAGGGTACACCCTGGACAGGCCGCCGGTCCATCACAGGGCCAACACAGAGAGACAGACAACCCCTCACGCACACACTCACTCCTAGGGAGAATTTAGAGTGACCAGTTAACCTAACATGCATGTTTTTGGCCTGTGGGAGGAAGCCGGAGTACCCAGTCAGAGCCCACGCATACATGGGGAGAACATGCAAACTCCGCACAGAAAGGCCACTGTTTGAACCCCTCCCCAGCCGAGGCTCGAACCAGCGACCTTCTTGCTGTGAGGCTGCAGTTATGCATATTCTTTATTTAAAAATATCAAATATATATTTACATAAAAATATTACAAATGTAGATTTTTTACAAATATTTAGAATTAATTTATAGAATTGATGTTTTATATATTTTTTTATGTTATTGACTTCATATATATTGATATATTTTATATTTTATTGTATTTATGACATTTCTATTTTATATTTTTATGTCTAGATTTTCTTTACTTCTTTTCTTTTATTTATTTTACATATTTTTACGGTGACATATTTACTCATTTCCACATTCATTAGGCAAGGCAAGTTTATTTGTACACATTCAGTTCAATGGAAGACAGTATATATAAGACATTGAAAGCATCACAGATTGTGCAAAGAAAGCATAAAAAAGTAGTAAAATAAATGACAACTTCCAGATCATTATGCATCTATAAAACATTTCATGTGAAAAGTCCAGTATCAGAATAACTTTTAAAGATCTAGAAGTTATTTTAAATGTACATATGTATACATTCAGGAGTGGATAAATAATGGACTCGATGTGAGCGCTTTGAGTGCCGCCAGCAATAAAGTGCTATGTAAATATAATCCATTACTATTATTTTTATTTATTTCCACATGTGTGTAATCCTGACCACCTGAACTGACTCTCCCATCTATGAAGTCCCATCTATGAAGTCAGAAAGATAGAAACGATAGAACAAGTTTACTCCCGTACCCCCCGGAGTATCTTCAAGTACCCAAGGGGGTATGTGTTCCCCTGTTTAAGAAAGAGTGGTCTACAGTAAAGGGTTTGGACAACAGCAACATCTCTGCCCACAATCTGATATATATAGAAACTTCTGTTCGTTCTAAGTATGTATAGATATAGATATTTTATCATTAATGAACCTTGTTCCTCGTGTAAGTTCTCCCATCATGCATCGTGACGGATGGGGTCTTCAGGTGTGTTTCAACCTGTCTGTTTAGATATGTGATTTAGATATGATCCTTAACTACTTTAATGTACTTTTGTAGTATCTTGTTGGATGAACCGATGAGAGATGCTTATTATAATGTAATGAAGTGGTAATGTTGTTTCGATTTGTTGCAGTACGATAGTTGGAGGCAAATCTGTTTGCACATCGTTAGAATAAACAGTAATTAATGGAAGTTATTAAATAATTAATCAAATATAACATATGATATCAGGATGTCGAGGAAATTGACTCTGCTGTTGTTTGTTTTTCCTCTTGGACCTGAACTTCTCCAAAGTAGACTCATGCTGCTCCAGGAGGGACGTATCAATCAATAACCACTCCACATCCATAATCCGATTTACAGTGGTAAAAAAGCAGCTTCCAGGGACGTCTTGGCTGGTTTTTATGGCCTGATTGATTTTTATTGATTTTTAAATCCTGAGTCCTTCAGTCTTTTTTTAAAAATAATTAACCCAAAAGAAAAGAAACACCTCTGTGTCAGACTGTGTCTATTAGAAGTATTTTTTTGGCTGCACATTTTTGACCAAAAACCACAACCCCGGATTTATTACCACAAAGTTGTGTCTTCAAAGTTTGTAATTTGTGCATATGATCGTTTAAAGCAGCCATTAAAAGTTTGTGTTCATTTTTAACTTATTTGGGAAGGTCATGATTTATATGACCACACATTTAGCCTATCATCTACTTAGCTGCTAAAAAAAGAAGAAAATTCCCCATTTTTGAGTTAATTTGTAAGCTTTCACAGATTTCTATATAGTGTTCACACTGTGTGATAAAAAACTTTTTATTTTTTAGTTTTTATTTACTTATTTTTCTTTCATCTTAAAAAGTAACTTTTATTCTATTTTATTAATTTATTTATAATAAGATTTTATGCTTTGTTTTATTTATTTTATGTATGTATTTATTTTATTTTATTTATCTTTAATTTATGATTGGGATTTCTGCAGCAGTCAACCCCGTTTACTGTTTCCGGGTGAATGTGTTAAAACGGCAGATTTATTTTTATGTCGTTGGACACTTGAGATTATCAGTGGCTTGTCAGATTAAACAGATTAACCCTGAATGACTGGTAAATTCAGGTTAAATTGCAACTTTCAGAACTTTGTTGTACTTTCATCTCAGTGATTGTGGGTTTTCTACTCATCTGCTTCCAGCAGCAAACAAACGAAAGCCGGAAAGTCAGTGATTAAACCAGAAAAGTCTCCATGACATAACAACAAGGACAAACAAACAATATTTAGATGGGATTTAAATCTGTGCTTTGACTTGGCTGCTCTGGAACCCTCTTTTTCTTGTTTTTGAGCCAGTCTTAGTGGTTTACATACGAGCCTAGTATGATTATCGTGTTAAAAGTTCTACTTCTTGTTCAGCTTAAACTTTCAGACAGATGGCATCATGTTGTTAAAAACTTTGGTTTAATACATTTTTCATATTTGCATCACTAACAGAAAGCTGAACGTCTCCACATCTGCCACCTCCGTCTCCGTGCTGCAGTCAGAGGCTCTTTGGTCGGCATCAGACATGATAAACGCTACTCTGTCTTTAATTTATCTGAATTTACTGGAAAAGGATTTGTAGATGACCCAGCTTTATTAGTAAACCCCTGCTTTCCAGAGTAAATCACACCTAAAAATCATATTTTCTTCGTCCACGCGTAGCATTTCTCATTTTTATGGTTATAATGGTTGTGTTTGTGAAGTAGTCTCAACATTTTGGCCATCTGGATCACAGTGTGAATTTGACTAAGCCACCCCTCCTTTCAGTGACGGGGTTACGGTCACTTTGTGGTCCACCATTCACTGTTTTTCAAACGGTCACATGAGGCGTTTTAAGTTGCTGTTGCGATTTGACAGACACCATATTGCACGTGAGGCTTTGGAAGTCTGTCTGGGCCTGTCTGCATGCGGTCAGGTTATCCCACCCAACACTCACAGTGCAGGCCATGACACACTCAACAACAGCATGAGCAGCCGTTGTCATTTTGACCTGTTAATCTCAATTTGTCATCATCACTTACCACCGTGTCATCTGTCTGCGGTCATTTCGCTGCTAACCCTTGCCTTCGCTCTTCAGTGCTGACTTCCCTTCATAATTGCTTTCAGTTACTTAATTTGGTCATTGTTCTTTGTCACATATGGGCGGGCACGCAGACACCATGTGTGTTTTAACGTGCTTTGTTGTAGCACAGATGAGAACGGAGGCTTGCAAGCTCTGATATAGTGACCTTTAATAAAAGGCAATCTTCGTGCCCCAGTGGATGTAAAAGGTGATTATTTTCATCTGAGTGGGTAATTTGTGCCACAGACTGAATTCTGTTTTGGAATTGAACAGAAAGGAGGTGATTCAAGCTCCGACTCAGAATGAATGTTTACACTTTAAATGAGGTTCATTTAATTCTAACACTTTTAACAGAAATATCTAATACATTCAAGATATTTTTATTTATATACATAAAAAAGACATTTTGTGTGAAATAACATGGATGAAAGTAGAAAATTTACACCTGCAATTGTTTTAATTACAGATATTTCTGTTTCTCTCAGCCCAGAGTTGTGTTTTATCGTCTCATGTTCAGATATCCTTTAAAGTGCTTTAGCCATTGTGATGCTTTAGGTGAATAGCTAATGAAATTGATTTCTTTAAGCGCATGTAGCCCTGATAAGGATTGCTTTACCAGATCATCTGGTAATAGAGGGTCTTTAGCAGTCTGTCTACTGGAGCAGCTGTCAGAACTTGGCTTGAGTCATAGGTTTGGAGCTCCTTGGATAATAAACCTGGATTTATTTCAGAGGGGTTAGTGGAATTAGACACCTAATCTGCCTGTGTGGTTTTATAAGTTGACTAATCTTGATATAGACATCCGTTGTTTGGGCTCATCTTAGTGTGCTTACACTATAAGCTGATTAATGCGATGTGTTATTGTGGCAACTGTTTGTCAGCTGAGAGTCTGATGCCTTTTTAATTCTGCATATTGTAGGGGGGGTCCCAGTGGGAGAGCATTAAGGACTGGCAATTAGCCATTTATGAAACCAGGCCCCATCCGTGGTAGATCACTCACCGAGATGAGGAATTCTGATCCACTAAACTACTTAGCTTCGTGTAGAAGTTTTTTGGTTCTTGTTGTGTAGTTATACATAACTGTATACCTCTGTGTGTGTTTAATTGCACCAATTTCCAACTAAATTATCACAAAACACTTTCAAAGATACAATCCAGTTCAATTAAATTCACTATAATCCAGTTATAATCCAATTAAATCAAATTCATTGTCATCCATATTTGTCTGATTCAGTAAAATGTGTTCATAAAAAGATAAGGAAACCGAGGGATTCTTCTTTGATCCAATCCCCCCGTCCTGAACTTGAAGGAGTCGGCGGGTGATGGAAGGGATAAAAATCTCCCTTTAAACAGGAAGAAACCTCCAGCAGAACCAGATCCAGGAAGGCAGGCCATCTGCCTGGACCGGTTGGGGAAGAAACTGATCACTCAGCTTTGTTTAGTCTCTTCCTTCATTGATTTTTGAGTAATTATGTTTTCCTTTTCAATCAATACAGTTAAACATTTCACTGACATTTAAGGCGATTGATTGATCTGCTCTAGACTTTAAGAAAGTAAAAGTTAACCTAGATTTTATTTCGGGGGAGTTCTGATTTGTATGGACACCAAGAAGTGCCATTAAAATATGCTGTATGGACAATATAACAACTTGTACCTCTGCATAGTTTCCTTCATATCAATCTTTAAACTAGTAGATAAATGTCAGGAAATCAATACAAGTAAATTTTTGAATAGATGTTCCAATCAGTTGAATATCAACTATTAGACCCCTCGAAGCAGGAACCTTATTGCTGTGAGGTTTATAAAAATGACCCAGCTAAGGAAAACCTCCATCCGAACCAGGACTAGGAAGGAAAACCTCCATCAGAACCAGAACAAGGAAGGAAAACCTCCATCAGAACCAGGACCAGGAAGGAAAACCTCCATCAGAACCAGAACAAGGAAGGAAAACCTCCATCAGAATCAGGACCAGGAAGGAAAACCTCCATCAGAAACAGGAAGGAAAACCTCCATCAGAACCAGGACCAGGAAGGAAAACCTCCATCAGAACCATATTTATAAAGTCTGCATGAATCAACATTATGTAAATTTATTACAATACTGTACAAAGTAAAAGACTTTCTGTGTCAAAAATCACTTTCCATTTTCTAGAAGTCACTGAATTTTCCATATATGACTTTGTGTGGGAATTTGAGGAAACACATTAAACAAATCCAAATCCAGACCTTTAATTGCAAAATAAAGCCATATGTATAGTATGTAAAACAACAAAAAATCCATCATTACACACACAGGAATTAAGAGATTTTAGTAGATTACAATACAATTCAAGTACAAAGGACATAATAACCAATTACCACTCTGTATCCAGATGCTGTTTAAAGATTACTATTACGATTTAAGACAAATTTGGTCAAATATAATGTAACATGGTGTTTTATGTGGTTTAATTTAGTTTACGGTGGTGTTTATATATACAGTATTTTTCTTTCAAAGGAGATAAAATCTTTAACTGGTCCACTTTCTATGTTGCGGTTTCTTCACATGACTTAAAGAAAAGTGTGTGTTGGATATCAACCAAGCTAACATGGCTATAAAACTTAAATCAGACATAGCCTGAAAGAGCCTGAGATCTTCACTGTTAAATCATACCATCATGCACAGCTCTGTAACATGACAGCTTGATTAGTAGGCCATCAGATGAAACTTCTCTTCACTGTCTACCTCTCTCTGTCGGTCTTTGTTTTACTGACCGGCCTAGCATGCAGTGTTGCAATGATGCTGTCTTGTAAATCTGCCTGGAAAACATTTGCTTCTCATTTGGGAACATCTTCTGGGTTCGACTTGAGTTCGGCCAGAGGAGATGACCTCCCTAGTTTAAGCAGCGTTCCATTAGCCTGGCATGCTTAAAATAAAAAGAAAAAAGTCAACTCCCCTCACTACAGTGTGCTGAGTTATTAGCACTCAAAGGGCCAGTGCAGTCACAGAGCCGTCTCATGTTAAAATAGAGAAGGTGGAGATCAATGAAATCACAATGGAAGCATCTTGCTCTTGTCTTTAAATGATGAATTACCAGGTGCCTCTGAAGGTCTAGTTCAGCTGTGACCATGGCAACAGTCCTAACAGGTAAACACATTGAAGTTCAGACGTAGAGAGGATAGAGACCAAAAACATACTAGTGTGTTGATCAAGAGTGAAAACAATTTTTTTTCACAACATTTTCTGAACAACCGCTACAACCCCGATTCTAAAAAAGTTGGGACTCGGTGTAAAATGTGAATTAAAAACAGAATTCAACGATTTATAAATCTCATCAACCCAAAAAAAATAGTAACAAACAACAGGGAGAAAAAAAGGCTCAGACATGTACATCTTCAAAAAAATAAATAAGTATCGGCAAATGAGTGAATGAATAAATAATAAAACTGCCAGTTGCAAGCACAGATGTACACACTGTGTCTCAACCAAGTCCCGGATAGAGTGGCCAGGTGGAGCTCTCATCCTGTCCCAATAATGTCTAAGTAGGCAAGGAATGGGTCCCAAATAGCCGAGAATTTCCCAAATGTTACTGCCTATAAATCTGAGTCTCTCCATTTCTGTGACAGAAGTCATATCAGTCAGTCATCTCTGAAAGGAGGGGGGAGAGGTCGACTTCCAGTCCATCAGGATGAGCCTTCTGGCAACAATCAGCCCCAGCATCAGAGATTGTCGCACTTTTTTAGGTAGGTTCGCTGTGGCCTGTGAGCAGCCAAGGATGACTAGTTCAGCATCTGGTTGTACAGATGTTTTGTAAGCATTAGAGAACCAGTCAAATAGCTTGTCCCAGAAACCAGCCAGAACCAAAAAGCATGAGACAGAGTGCCCTCTGACACCTGACATCTGTCACACATTGGCGAAACCGAAGGATCAATCTTATGCAGCCTGAGTTTAGAATAATGAAGGCGGTGGACAACCTTGAACTGAATTAATTGATGCCTGCTGTTAACCGAGCAGGATGATATCATAGCCAAACTTTTGTTCCATGCAGCCTCAGACAGTTCATTATCCAGCTCCTCTCCCCAAGCCTTCCTTATTCTGTCTGTGACAACCATACTACAGCCATCAAACAGAGATGAGATGCCTGGAGTCCAGAGGGTTTTTTCATGAGACCAAAACATGTATGCTCCTTAGGTAAAGTTTGAAATTTGAGGATTTTGGAACGAACATAATCTCTGATTTTCAGGGGGGTGAGGGAAATGGTGCAAATGGGGGAATTAGATTTCACCCTCAGTTCATCAAAGGATGCAAAGTGCCCGTTCACATATAAATGCTTGATGGAGGTGAGACCCTCCTCTCTCCAAAGTTGAAATGTTTTGTCCAATTTCGAGGCTACAAAGGAATGGTTCAGACAGATTGGTGTGTGTACAGAGGTCGCTGGCAGGCTCAGGACTCTTCTCACCTGATCCAGTATTGTAACAGAGTTTCTAATAACAAAACCTTGACTTTTTATGATTCCAGGCTTCTATATTAGAGAACAGCAAAGCTGGCAGGGAGGATTGAACTACAGATTTAGCCTCTATATGTAGCCATGAGGGAAACACAGGGGCCGGAGCCCCCTGTTGCCAGAACATCAGAGCCCTGACATTAGCAGCCCAGTAATAATGTTTAGATTATCAGTAAACCCAGCCCCCCCCCCCCCCGATATGGGTTTCTGTAAGTGGGCTTTTGAAATTCTGTGATTTTTGTAATTCCAAATAAAAGACAGAAAAATGGAGTCAAGGTCTTTAAAGAAGGCTGATGTGAGAAAAGTATTGAGATTCTGACAAAGAGAAGGGGGGGGGGACCATTTTAATTGAGTTGATGGCGAATCATTGACAGAGGTAGAACTTTCCAGGCTTCTATGCTTCATTTAAGCTTAGCGACAATTTTTTTCAAATTTCATTTGAATATGAGTTTTGGCTTTTTAGGTATTGTTAAACCTGGGTAGGTGAAGTTATCCTTAACTATTCTAAAATGGATGGTTTCCAAAAAGCCTGACTTGAATGTGGTGGAAAGGGGCATGAATATTCTTTTTGTCCAGTTGATCGTGTATCCAACAGCTCGGCGAAAGAGGTGATCATATCTAATAAAAATTCCTCTGAGTTTTTTTAACCCCAGTATGATGTCATTTGCATACAAACTAATGATCTTCTGCATTAAAAGCAGACATGATTCTCTACTGGAAACCGCACGGACTCAGGAAGACTTCCAGAAATCTCTGTCTGTGAACACAGTTCACCCTGAAATCCACAAATGCAGGTTAAAGCTC
>JBBBVU010000009.1:1552694-1568500 GCA_037177055.1 Atherinosoma microstoma
ACCAAAGCTGGGAGCTGGTTCCATAAGAAAGGGGCCTGATAGCTGAAGGCTCTGCCTCCCAGTCGACTCTTAGAGACAACACAATTGTTTTTATTGAGTCAATATAACTTTCATCCATATCTATAAAAAAAAACTTTTATTACGCATAATGGAGGCCCACTGCAGTGCACAGTTGGCAGCTCACAGCCCTGTATCTGGGCTGACGATGGCCACTGATGCCTTTAAGAGGGGGGTGGAAGATGAGGTACAGGGGGTGGTGAGGGCTCTCAATGCCAGCAGACCCAGAGTGTAACAGCAGCCCATCCTGCCTAACATATCATTCGATATGTTTCAATAATCTTTGCCTCTGGCATTCCAAAAATGTTTACAAAAAACAGAGAAGATGCGCTCTCTCCATCGCTTTTAAGGCAGGGATCAGCAACTCCGGTCCTTGAGGGCTGGTGTTCTGCAGGTTTTGGATGTCTCCCTGCAGCAACACACCTGATTCAAGTGAATGGGTCATTAACAGACGTGTGCAGAACTTGACAACAAGCTGATTGAGATCAGTTTTATTTGAATCAGGTGTGTTGCAGTAGGGAAAAACCTCATACCTGCAGGACGCCTTCAAGGTGTCTACACCTCCTCCTTGCCACAATAACTGCAACCATTCTGTATAAAGTTGTGCCAGTTTGCACCTGCCTTTCAGACGTGCTAAATATAGAAGCTAGATTAGCCACCACAATCAGTTTCATGTTTGGTAATCACATTGCATGTGCTTCGTTGACTTATTTGTATCTAGTCCTCCCATATTTTGTGTGTTCTGGTAGAAAAAACTATATTGCAGATGCATCAAGGGCACACGCGTTAGATGGATCGTGCTCATTATTTTGCCCATTTAACAGACGCAAACCTCAGAGTGCCTGGTTAGTAAATCAAGTTTGCACATGTTTTTGCGTGTGCTATCAAGTTTGCACATGTTTTTACACACAAACCTTAAGTAAATCAGGGCCAGTGTTGGTGCTTTACTGGCCGGCCTGCAGTCCAGATCCGTGTCCTGCTGAAAATATATGGAGCATCAACAAGTGGAGAATCAGAAAACAGCAGCCATGAGTGTGGATGAACAGATTCCTCCTGCAAAACTGCAAATGAAATTAAATGTCTGAAATGCAGTTGTGATCATAGGGTGGAGTTTTTCCTCATACTGGGCAGGTGTTGGGAAACTCCCTCCAAAAAGCTTAATCACCCATACATTTAGGAATCCCTCTGCAAACATTTCAGCAGCTCAAACATGTAACTTCTCACTCATCCCTCGCTAAATGCGCTGCTAGTCTTTCCTTGAAATGATGGACGACTTTCTTTTGACAAAATTCAGGTGAAAGGTGAGGTATTAAAGGCTGTCAGAAAGCTAACTTAGCCTTAGGGACTTAAAGATATCCAGGGTAAAGTGTTGAGAATTGGGAGGAGTGAAAAGAACTGTATGTTGGTGGTCTAGACCTGTGTAAATATAGTAAGTGTTGGGATGTTGTGCTTTAAAACAGCTTCAACAACAACTATTTAGTGCACCACATAGGTTGTTTATTCAGAGGACCCTCTGATTGATGTGCAGACTAGGCATTTGCATTTCTCACAACACATTATATCCCTCCTATTCCACTTACCTTACACCTATTCTCACCACACACAGTCATTCAAGGCACTGAGGAAAATCCCAACAGAGGAATGACGGGAAAGTTCTTTGTTCTGGCCTCTTAGTGGAATCCGTTGGTGCTGACAGACAAGGCTATTAAAGAACAGCAGCTCTTAAAATCAAACGGGACACACTCAGTGTTTAATTCTGTGACAACATACCCAAAAGCTTGCCCTGACTCATTATACTTTCAAAGCTTGCCGGCACACCTCAACGTGGGAATGACACTTTTCAACCCATCTCTATTTGAACAGGTCGATTCCACTTTCTCTGTGCTCTGCTTCTGGCATTCAGTGGTTTTTTTCTGGGTTATAATAGAGCGCCGGCTCAATGCACAAACTCAGACTTCAAAAACGGTTAACAAATATTGAGTATAAGTCATTAGTGTGCACACAGATGCACCTATCCCTCTGTTTGAAGTATGAATTAACTCAGTTTTATTGTTGACAAGCTGGCAGGTTGACACAAAGGTGCTGACAGATAGGAATCAATAAATCCATCTGCTGAACTCCTGATTCCATTGCCTGTGGTTTTATATGCCACATGTATTTTAACTGAATACTCCTCATATTTATCATAATGCTGTCAGCAAGGATTTGAAATGATTAATTTAATTTAGTCATAACAATGTTTTGGCTCCCAAACAAGCTGAAGGTCCTCCAGTATGTTCTTCAGGAGTCTTATTTCACATGTGACCGTCAAGTTCTTTGTAGCGATAAAGCTGCAGTTACAGCAGTATTTAATAAGACCTGAAAATATGGAGCAGCTGCTACATTAAAGCTCCAGTTTCACGAGCAATTTGTCAGACAAGGAATTTATATGGATTATGAGTGAAATTATGAAATGAAGGGAAAAATATTTTATCCATAATCCTTTTAGACATATTTTAAATATCTAAATATTTATTTTATAAATATTTAAAATGCAATTTAAATATACATATAACATTTTTTCAATACATTTTATATTTGTTTCTTTTTTTTTCTCATTTTTTTATTTATTTTATTTTATTTCATTTTATTTTTTTTCTCATTTTTTATTTATTTAAATGAAATTAGGGCTGGGTGATGTGGCCTCAAATCTATATTGCAGTATAATCTGAAGCATGCGTGGTAACAGTATAGTCTACATTGCGGTATAGTCTTTTCTTTTGTATATTTGCCTCACAGCAAAACGAACACAAAATTCTAAAATGCTATTTTCAGAACATTTATCGTGCCAAACTTGAAATTGAAACCTTTCAAATATTTTTTAACGGACCTTGTACATGGGCGTTTTTTGTTTTAACTTCAGTTAAAATCTGTAGTGATGAATATATCTTTGTGGTGTTTTGTAAATATTAAATGCTTGGCCAAGACAGTTTCTAAATCTGCATATTCAATAACTAAAATAAAACTATGAAGCCTTGCTGCTCCCTGACTTTTCCTAAAAATACACAAATTTTCTTTTAAGCAAGTTTATATAAATAATAGAAATTTCTACATATTTCCGAGACAGGTCTTTCTGACCGCACTTGTTCTATTTTTATATTCCTGACATTCCGGATCAGATCAAAGGGGTTTAGAGGAACCTCTTGCTGAGTTTATGAAGGGAAACACTATTCATACTGTCATGACAATCTACACTGTTTATTATGAGATTAAAACGAATATTTAGACGTTACAGCCAATATGTACAGTTTTACATCATCAGATGCACTGATGCCAGTGTTTGTCTTGTATTTGAACAAGTCATTGAGGTGTCCTCTAAAGACTCGCCCAGTTCTACCATACTAATAGGAATTCAGTCACGCATCAGTGTCTGCAGCTTGCTCTCAACACCCCCTGTTCGTGTCAGAAAACAAAAACCACGGCATCCCCACAATGCATAGCCGCTGGGGCAGCCGGGCCAACACCTCTAAAGCAAACAGGCTTACCCGCGCTTTATAAGAGCAGCATAATGCTCAGCCTTTGTTCCTTCCTATCCTCCACCCTGGTCCTCCTGCTTCATAACAGGTGCCTTTCTGATTCATTGTCCTTTAATTTCCAAAAGCCCATCTGTTTTTTATGTGTGCCTCCTGAGATGACTTTGTAGGTGACTTTTTCTAAATGCACTCAACAGACCTGCATGGTTTTATTCTGTGTAATGTAATGAAAGCATGGCTTAGTAAGCAAGCACTTGTGTGTGTGCTTGTGTTTGTTCAGTTTCTTTAATGGAGGGACTTGTGCTCTTCCTGTAGAAAAATTGGGCTGTATTTCTAACTGCTGTGGAAGAGAGAAATATACTTTTTTCCCTCTAAATATCGTCTCAGAAACCATCTCATTCTCTCTGGATGACTCTGGTACAGCTGACAAGCTCCAAAACTTGAAAAATTCCAGTTTAAACTGGTTACATCTGCAAAACATCAGACTAAATCCTTAAGACTTGATCTGATTGTAACAAACCCATCCAATCGATTCTCTGCAGATTGCATCTTTTTAATATCTTTGCACCAACTGGAACTCTCTGTAACCTCATTAGGAGGCAATATTGTTATTTCTATATTTTGATTCTTACTTTTTAATGCAAATTTTCATTGTATCTGTCCTTTCAATGCACAATTTGCCCTCATAAGGAGCAAACACACCCTTACCTGACATCTGACACAGTTAAAAGACAGTCGATGGTTTGGACCCAAAAACCACCACCTCGTGGTCTGTCAGCAGCACTCATGTTTTTCCCTTAGGGTAGGTTACATTTCTGTGTGTACTTTAAACACAACATACATATATTGTATGTCAGCGAGTCATGTAACATCACTGTCAAGTCTTGCTTTTGGCTAGAAATGTATTGCAGGGTCAACAGGATGCAGCTTTCATACTGTTTAGCTGAAAGGCTCTTGGGAATATGAATATTGACCTCAAGTCACTAACTTAGAGGCATATTATCATATTGAAGTTATGTTAATATATTCATATATTAATAGAGATTTGATCATACATTTGGTTTTATTATATATTTGGAATTCTTTATTCTGATCTCTTTGTTCCATGTGATCACTTTATTGGACGACCTGCTCTGCCACCTGAGCCACTGCCGCCCCATTTGAACATTTTAAAATTATATTCTTAATTTTTGAAGAAAGGAAAGAAAACAATTAGGCTCAAAGTGGATTGCTAGGAAGGTTTTATTTATTTGTCTTGCTTGCCTTCTGAGGAAATGTGATGCAACCAGCCTGTAGGAGCATTACTGCCACCTACAGGACTGGAGTGGAGAACTGGCTCTGCAACTTTCCTGCAGGATGATTGGCTGTGTGTTACTCAAACACACCTTTCACACCTATGGCCGATGCAGAAACCCAGTCAACCTAACATGTAGCTATGTCTTTGGACTGTGGAGGGAAGCCACATGCAAATGCAGGGTGAACATTCCAAATATAAACCTAGAACAACAGAACTGTCTTGCTGTGAGGTGACACCACACCACCATGCCATCTGTCATGTTAACCTTCACACCAAAGACATTCCTGCAATAGCAACAATAATTGTTTTGTTGCTAAATATTTCTGAGAAAAGTTATAGGAAAATATTGATAAGTGATTGATTTTGATATTTGTAGATTTGCTGGTGTGCTTGGGTTTATTGTCCTGCTGCATGACCCAGTTTTTCCAAGCTTTAGCTGTCAGACCGATGGCATCACATCTGAATGTAGAGTACTTTGGTATCCAAAGAAGTTCATGGTTGGTTCAAAGTTCAAAGTGTTTGCGCTGATATGCTGTTTTTTTGTTGTTGTCGTTTTTTTGTGCATTCGGAGCTAGACACCTACAGGGTGGGCTAGACTTTATCAGGGAGTCTCATGGTGATAAAGGAAATGATTGTGTTCCTCTCTCTAATACTGCTGTGAGGATTGTGGTCACGTTAGAGAGACATGAGAAATAAAATATCATTACATTAATAATCTGGATCAGCAACAGGTTCAGAAAGCTCCATAGAAAGGCAAGTTGGTTGTTTTGCGTGCAGTATGTGGAGCTGGATGTAGTAGTAGAGGGATCAGTTCTGGTTTACTGTCTGGTGGTGGTGGTAGACTGGTCCTGGTGTGGCTAGCTCCACGTTGGGCTGCTGATACTGGTTCTGGGGTCTGTCTCAAACTGATCTGTGTCCTTCATCTTTACTAAAAAGTCAAAAATATCTCCCTTTCTCTTCATTCATATATCTTCTTCTACTAAATCAGACCGGTTCCAGAATATATTTCTCCACATTTTCACAACAAACTTTGTCATTTTGTTGTACATACAACAGTAGTGCAGACAAGATGAGAGCGCATTTATCCAGGATCCACTAAGACCAATCTAAAACCATAAGTTAAAACATCCACACTTATGCAATCACATCCCCACCCCCCTCACACATGTCCCTGAAACATTATATGTGAAGTGCTGTTCACGATTAAAGTGACTTAGTGGATAAATATTTGAATACTGAGACTAAAAACTATGAATGCTGAAATTAAAACTAGAATACTAAAATGTGATTAAAGTGCAGTGTGTGCATATGTAAATCAGCCGTTCAGCTGTTGATCATCCCGCTGGTTGTGCCGTTGATGCTCCGGAAGCGTTTGCCTGATAGCAGCAGTTCAAAGAGTTTATGGAGAGGATGTGATTTTCTCCGACAATATTCAGTGCCCTGCTCCTGCAGTGGTTCTGAAAAAGTTTGTGGACAGAGGGGAGGCAAACTCCAATAACCCTCTCCGCTCCCCTGACTACCCTGCAGGGCTTTTCTGTCTAACATACTGCAGCTGGAGTTCATGCTGTAGGTACTTTAAAACCAGCTAGCAGCCATGCTAGCCTCCTGTTTAATGAAACTGGATCATGTAGCGCTGGCTTAGTCAGCTCTAAGCTAATCTTTGAGCATCTTTTTAGCTTATTTTCAGCTCCAATGTGAAAATCTTGATGAACTGAGTTGATGTTTAGTCCCTACATACACTAACTGAAAACTAAATATGACATGGTTTCCCCACATCAATTTAAAGCTAATCTAGTGCTAGCAAAGAACTAGATTAGCGCTGCTACGTAGCTTCATGCTAACATCAGGTTAATGGCCTTACATAACATTAGTAGTTGTACTTGCACAGGGACTAAATCTCTTCTAGAAATGTGCAGGCATCTGTCACTGACCAGTCAATCACATAAAGTGGCACCTGGCGTCTCCAATCAGATTTCAGTGCCCCCCTTGCCACCCCTCCAGCTCTGCCCCGGAGTCTGACCAAACATGTCTACTTTGGTCTGGTCTGTCCAGAGGGCATTGTTGGGGAAGTCTTGTGGCTTGTTCAGATGCCACTTTGCCATCCTAAGCCATGCTGTCATGTTGGTTTTTGAGAAAAAAAGGCTTCCTCCTGCAACCCTTCCCAACAAGCTGTACTGTTTCAGGCTTTTTCTAACCGTACTGTCATGAACATTTAACATGCTAACTGAGGCCTGGAGAGTCTGAGATGTAGCTCTTGGATTTTTTTCCATGGTCTGACCTTGGACTGAACCTGTTGGGACGTCTACTTCTGGGAAGATTGGCAGCTGTATTGTGAATAATCTTTCTTTCTGTAGAATGATGGACTCCAGATAGATGGGAAATGACCTGGTAACCCTTCCCAGATTGATAGGCAGCAATACCTGCTTCTCTAAGATCATTGCTGATGTCTTTCCTTCTTGCCATTGTGTTAACACACCTGAATGCTGTCGGCAAACAAACTTTCATTTTTATTGTTGTTCGTCTTAGGTTGTATCGGCTAATTTTAAAGGCTAAAGTATTTTAATAACTTCTGACATGGACGGTAACCACTCTCTTTTAGATTATTTATTTTTTATTTTAATCCAGTGTTTTTTGTGTTATTCTTTGTGTGTGTGTGTGTGTGTGTGTGTGTTGACACTGTTTGCTCTAACCCTGTAAAACTGCAGACAGACTGAAGAGATAAAGAAGGCAAAGAAAAGAAAACATGTCAGTAACTGTTGAGTTGATCCCTGTGTAGCAGAGAGGCCATACATCAGTCAGTCATGTAGGTGGTGTCGAGGTGCAGCAGCAAATAACTTACCTGCGCTAAAGCCAACGGGATCATGAGAGTGCAAACATGATTATTGACAGAAACACAAAAGAAGGTTTAAGCTAGTCTCATCCCAGCTGTGTGAAATTTCAGCTAAATGCAGTCGTGTGCAAAGAGGGTGGGCAGGTGACAGTGTCACAGAGCACTCCCCCCTCCCGTGTGGTTTCCTTCATTCACTCATCTCCTGGCTTGTTCTTATTATCAACATATCACCAACTGATTGGGCTGCCCATGTTTCTATGCGCATGTGTGTGATCACAGGACAACATAATAATCCTTCTGTGACATGAAGCTGTTGAAGACAAGCTGTCTTTGACTTTTCCCACCTCCTGCCTGAGTTCTTAAGCTTTATTGCCCTTGACACACTTCCCCTGCAGAGACAGAAGCTGAATCTTTTGTCTGACTCACTTCGGACAGAGAGGGGCACTGTTTCTCTACTTTGGCTGAGGATACTCCAGTCATTAAGCTATGAACAGTGTTCCACCTTTCAAGGGCTTTCCATTGGGTTTGTGCTGTTAGGGTTTATTCTGCTGTCACTCAAGTTCAGTCTCCTCATTTGCTGTCCCAACAAAGCTATGAAATTAAAATGAGTGTTGCGCTGAAAGACAAGACGATGCTGTTGTTTAGCTTAAACTGTCACTTTTGTTTTGATAATCAGTCCAAACAGATTTACTTTTATGGAAATTTAATGCATGAGGGAATGTTGAAACTGGTTCATGAGAGAGAAAGATCCCAGGAAAGTGGCAGTTTTTAAATGAATCAAAGCAAATCTGGGCTCTTCTGAGCTTAAACCAACTAAACCAAAACCACAGCTGATCCGTAGAGAATGTGCATCTAACATCACTTTTGTCCGCCATCTTGGGGGAACCTGGGTACTATTTCCATCGACTTTCATGTTCCTCTACAGTAAACTTTGTTAAAAACCCGCTAGAGAGAAAGTTCGTCACCAGGATGAGCTAACAGGAGAAGTGAGTCGTCATTACGATGTAGAAACACTGATTAATAACTTCGATCCTTCCAAGCTGCTGAACGATGAAGTTCAGGTTGAGATGTTTCCACCTGCTTCAGTCTCAGACGTCAGTGTTTACCTGCTGGTTGCTGGAAGTTCCTACACCTGCCATCAATTTATAAACTACTGATCATTAAATGTTCATGCAGACATTTTATAGCATTTATAGCTTTTTACACTTTCATGGCTCTGATATTTTGATTCTGTTCATCTGTGTGGATTTATTTCTGATAAATAAAAATAGTCTGGGATTTATGAGAAGAAAAGACAGATGTCTAAATATACAGGATTAACTCATTTAGTACACCTGGTCTAAGCAAAGGGAGTAAAGATACGAAAGCAAGCAGAAAAATATGTAAAAGTATTTTTATTCATTACAAAAACAATTTAATATCACATAAAACTGGATATGATGGGAGTTCCAGTTTGAAACCAGTAAGCAGTCCTGAATGTGTGACAGAACAACACTGGGACTCATGTTCATCAGAGAACAACAAACATCACAACCTGGTGGAGGAAAGTGATGTTCTTATCATCTAGATGTAAAACCTTTTCTACATGAACTGTCAGGTGTAGCACCTCACCTGTTCTCCATCATCCCGTTCATCTAGCCGACACCTTGGAAATGCTGCCATCTTTACCTCTGCTCACATAAACTGTCCTTTATATCCACCCCACGCTCAGCTAGAAGCTCAACCTGCTCCACTGTTCTGTGGATGTTCATCACTGCACTGAGGGTGAAAGTCTGCTGCTTCACTTCCTGTTTAGAGCTGCTTCACTTCCTGTTTAGAGCCGCTGCAGTCGACAGTGCCTGTTAACGTAGCTCATGAAAAAAGATTTACAGACATGCACTGTGACCGTATACTTTGTTGTCTTCTCTTTGAGTTGAAATTTTTTTCCACAGTTTAACCATCTCAGCACAGTTTTAGTTCATGTGTTTCAGACAGGTGTTGATTTAAAGTCACCTGAAGATGCAACCTGCCAGACAGCGGTGCCATTTTTAGCATAAGCTGATTCAACAAACCTAGAAACTCTTTTTAAATTTTTATTAAATTCTCTTTTATAATTGGAAAGTTTTTTGTGGTGGAAAGTTAAGGACTGGATTAAGCATTTTAAGGCCTCTGTGTGCTTCATCTGAGGAGGTTCTGTTCACATTATTATGCATGTATGCAACAAATACTGTATCCACACAGATTGAATTATTGAAGGATTCAGACTTCGTTCACAGGCCACGAAGCCTCAGCAGTAGGATCAGTCCTCTCATTCTTTCTTGACCCAATTAAATTTTAATAAAGACAAAGAGCAACATAATTTTTACTGTTTTGCCCATTTGCACAACTCATTGGGTCAGGAGATATAAAAATGGAGGAAACATAGCTGGTGGGAGCAGGTTTGAAGATTTTGACTTTTAATATGAGTTGTCTTCCAGTTTGATCTTATTGGAGCTTTATTTACTCCCTAATTAAACTGTGCAGTCAAGTCCATTACAGACACTCTGTGTTGTATTAAAGAAATGAAAATTAGAAAGTGGTATGTATAAACTGCTGAAGAACAAAAAACAAACACAGAAATGAAAAATAAAGATGTCATCTGAACAAAAGTGTCCTCCTTCCAATCACCTACCAACATATACAGAGACGACCAGAATATGCAGCAGAACAAACAAGGGAGTGGAAGCAAAAAAGAAAAAATCTCAGGCTTCGAGGCCCGCGGGTGTCAGGGAGAGCTCTACCTCTCACCTTTTAAATTGTGTTTGCACTCGCATGTGTTTGCCCGCCTGTCTGCATGTGTATGTTTGCGTATAAGTGTGGATAAAAGTGTAATGTTTGCTCTGTGAGCCTGCTTGACAGCTGTCTCTCAGCTAAAGCCTCATCCAGCGTGGCCTTTCAGCAACACTCAGTGCTAATGGAAAAGTAAGCTTTAAGATGAGAGGCCATCTAAGAGAGCTCATTCATTTGCTGGCAAGCTTTTGTTTTCACTGGCTTTGCAAAACGGAGTGTCATTGATCACTGTCCTGATCATTTCTTCTCCACCTAATAATTGCTCTATGTAAATTTAACAAAAGTTTGTTTAACGTACACACAGGTCACTAATTTCCTTTCTCCATCACTGTAAAGTTTGATGATGTTGAGTCATAGTTGATCCTAAACACGTTTTCATCTTAATTTGTGCACTTAAGCTTCAAGTCAAGCTAATGCAAAAAAACTCAGAAGCAAAAAATTTATTGCACATTTATTAATTAAAATGAATAAATAAACCTTTATTAATAAGTAAATAAAAATACTGTAAAGTAACAAAAAACTATGTGAGGGATATTTAATTAGAAATCAAGGATATATTTCCTGCAGAAGTAATAGAAAAACACAGCCTCAATAAGTTGAGCTTCTGCAGCAGTTGGTGCATCATTAATATTTCTTCATCATCACATAAAAAAACTATTCTGGTCCATTTTTTGATTGTTTCAGATTGTTCAAGCAGCGGAAGATTTTTATCATGTATTATTTTTGTCCAGCCTATAGTTAGTTTGAAGCCCTGTTAATTTGTCGACAGCGTTCACACAGTTTCGCACATGAGCTTCAGAGGTGTTCCCAGCCAGCGTTGAGACCCAGACGAGGAATAGAAATAGTTTATAGAAACTGATAAGAAAATACCAAACTATGGTTTTTGAGTCAAAACCAGAATCTGAAGAGTTCCCAATCATAACTGATATTTAAAATGTTCAGTGGCCAGGGAGCTTGTCTTACTGAAAGTACTTTGGACATCAGATATGTTGCTATCATGTTGTGTTCAATGTCTTGATTAAATTATAACATAGAGGTCTTTATAAATCTGGGTGGTAAAATCCTGATTCACTGAACTCACAGATCAGGTTGATAAGAAAATCATCAAAATAACATTTTTAACATTTTGAATCGCGGATACAAATCTAATTTAAATCCACTGCAGATACTCTTGTGTTCGTTAATATTAATCCCTAATTAATTCCAGTCGTATTGATCCATCCAGAGTGATGGCATCCTTATCCACTGGCTACAGAACTTATTGTGGACCGAACTACAGCTGCATAGCCCTTTCACACTGCTGGGTACTGGCACAGTGGTGGTTACCAAACCTGACTGAATCAGACTGAACAAAGTTGGTCCAGAGTGTGAAAGTTTGGTTTACATGGAACTAAAAAATAGTGGCGCTGAACCATGAAAACATCGGTTTCAGGTGAATCCATCAAAGGCTAAATTCACCCAAACACCAGACTGCTGGATTAGTTGTTTCAATAAAGTTAAAAAAGAGAAGAAAAATAAAATAAATGCAGTGAATTTGCTAATATGACCAGAACCTGTTATTAAACAGCATTTTTTCATACACAACCAATCAAATACATTTTTTTATAAAGCAGCAGCTCTCAAATACAAGTGTATTGTCAAAATGACCCCCTTTGGTGGTTCTAGGGGATATTGGAGTGTTTGCAGTTTTAATGTTAAAAAAATGTCCTGTATCCAAGCGGTGATCCGCATCACCCCCAAAATCTAACTAGTTGTTTCTTATATCATGTTGGAGATTTCCTGAAAATTTCATCCAAATTCGTCCATTACGTTTTGAGTTATGTTGTTAACAGACAGACAAATGTATGCCCCGGAACACATAACCTCCGTGCCTTGGCGGATAATAAAAACACAAGAGTTAAAACAGGGAAATGAAATGGTAAATATCAGCTTTATCAAAGAGGTAGTTTTTACGATTAGCCTTAAAGCAACATTAGATTAAACGGTGTTTCTGACTCATTTTGATGCCACACTGACATTGATTATTTACACTCCTGGGGCCGTCGTCGTCCTGCAGGATCCTGAGAAACCAGACTTCACACTTTATTTTCCTGCCTGGAGCATGTTACAGCTATGTTTTACTTTATTGCACCACATCACGCTAGCAACTGGATATCAACACACTGGTCATTTTAAACATGCACTGATTCATCAAACAAACCCAAGAGGACATTATCGGAGGAAGAGAGGAAAAGAAAGAGAAAAAGGGACTGAGCAAGATGGATTAACTGGATGATTTAAAGGCCCATTCCTTAGTTTTTTTTACCTTAAAACTGCACGTTCCAGACTCGTTTTATGGCACAATGACATCTGTCGTGTGCATTTCTACAACCGTAGCTGCCCAGTAGCATCCCGCAGCTGACAATCCGCACTATACAACTTTTTTAATTTGGGACTCTTGCAGCTGAGTTTTGCTCTGCGCATGAGTTACACGCTAGCAAGTGGATGTAAACAAACGATCCGTTTTGAATGTCCACCATGGCAGATACAGCAAAGATAAGTTAAAAGACATTATCGGAGGAAGAGAAGGAAAAAAAAGAGAGACAGAGCAACAGATAAGATAAGAGTCAAGTTACGTCACAAGACGGTTTTTTACTGTTTGGTGAGAGCTCACAGTACAGGTAGGATGCAAGATGGATGTAGAATTAGCCGTCAATGAGGGGCGTGTCACTGAGAAAATGGCAAAAATTAAGTAGTGGATCTTTAAGGTTGTTGTTGAACATCTAGCAACATATGCATTACTGGGACGTGATGAATGCTTAAATCAATTCCTCAGCATCACTTTGGGAAAGGATGCTTCTGAAAGCTGCTCTAGAAATTTGTTTAGTGTGTGAATTAAAAGAAATGTCTCGCAGGTTCCTCACAGTCATACCAGGGGTAGCAGTAATACCACTGACAACAAGACAAGCTGTATTCTAACATGTTAATTCCCTCCAGACGATAGATATATGTCACATATGTCATGATGATGTGCTTATTAGAGGATGAACTATCTTGGGGAGCTCCTAATATTAACTTACATGAGCTAAATGACACTGTACACTGGTTGATGAACAACAAGAGACTGCAGGACAAATATAAATATCAAATATTGATATCAGTTTCAGCCTGAGGACACAATTTTGACATTTTCTGCTCTATAAGTAAAAATGTCAGCGTGATTCTGAAGCTAACGCAAAGGTCTCCAGGTCAGCTAAATTATTAAGACATGTCCTCTGGGGACAATGAGCGTCCACACCAGAATCATCCCCATCATCATGTCCCAGCCCAGTCAGTTATCTCTAGAAGCAGAGCTGCCTGGTGTTGAACTCCTCCCTTTCTTTCCCACCCATCCTCTGCCCCCCCTGCACACCCTCTATCACATCCAGTGTAGAGTACATGCTTCTGCTGCAGCAGACATACTGTCTTGTTAATTTCCTGACTGTGTAATTATATCAGGATGTTGTTTGTCCTATCAGAAATGTTGCTAGTCATTGTTTGGGCTGTGTGTGTTTGTGTGAGATGAGTGCCAGTGATAGCACCAGCATGGAGCCAAGGATTGCAATCTCAGCCATCAGAGATAGCAGTTTGTGCACTCTGTGACTTCTCTGCATAACATAACCCTCCATCCAGATCCTCTGTTTGAATGATTGAAATGTGTGGTGTCATGAAAAGGGGGAAAATAAAACATTGAAAGGATGATTTCTCCTTGTTTTTGCTAAGCAGAAACCTGAGGACGGAACGTGTTTGCAGGTTGAGCGGATGCGTTTTGAACACAGAAAGAGGACAGAGATCCTATCCAGCCCATTAACTGTAATTGTGCCAGTTCAGACTTCATTTGATGAGGAGTGGGGCTTGTAGGAAGAAGGCAACGGAAGGGGAGGTGTCATCCTCTCACATCAGACATGAGGCTCTGGGGCCAGGAGGAGAGGAGGTGAAAATGAGTTTAAGTCGCAATGAAAGGGAACTGCAAGATGGACCAGATAAGTCCCAGTGTTGTTGTCCACCCTTCCTGGCCTTGGTGATGATAATCACTCTGCTTGTTTTGCTTCCACTGTTTCACGATAGATGCCAAAGGCTTCATGACAAGAATCTAAACAAACTCTTAAACTGATAAAAGACAGACAGCTGGCTCATACAAGTGAAACATCGTGCTCCAAGAAAGTCTTCAACTCCCTGCAGGCTGACTGAAATGTGACCCTAAACTCTCTCCTCATAAAGATTCTGCTAATTATTCCTCAATCAAATCATTCTGTAAGTCTGCTGTTGAAACCTGATGTGTTTGATTTAGTTTTCCTGTCCTGGAAAAAAGGAGCTATAGTTTGTTTAGTCGTAGATTATGTACTTATGCTCCTAACAAAGTGCTTATCAGATTGCTTAACAGTGTCAAATCCCATTTTGGGGTGATGAGGATGGGTGAAGTGGACAGTCTCTGGTCATTTTATGACCTTCCAAAGGAAACAATCTAACAAACAGGTTTACTTTAAGTAGAGATTGGCTGCATGTAGGAAAGTTTGAGAGGAGACACAATCTACTCATGATGTTTCCTCAGTCTTCATATTGCTCTTTGTTTCACTTTTCACTACCAAGAAATTCCTCTGATGGAGGATTAATCTCAGTTGTGGCCATTGTGAACACATTTTTAAGGTGTGTTGCCTTTATATGTGGTTAAAATACCCCTCATACTCATAATCCTTATGGGAAGGACTGGAGCCTATCCAAACTATCAATGGGTGAGAGGCAAGGTGCACTCAAAAAATGCATCTATTAATTAAAATCATGTTTTGTAGTCCTGTAGTTGTAGCATAACATGCAGCAACTTAGAATCTATACCTCCAGGACAGAGGAAGGGCAGTAGTGAGCAGATTCGTTGGTAGGAGTGCCCCTTTACAGTCAGTTTCCAACATAGACATTCAGTCGGGTCCATAAATATTGGGACATCAACACAATTGCCATATTTTGGGCTCTATGCACCACTACACTGAATTTGAAATTAAACAAACAAGATTTGCTTTAACTGCAGACTTTCAGCTTTAATTTGTGGGTATTTGTATACAAATCAGGTGAACGGTGTAGGAATTACTGCATTTTCTATACATGACTCCCACTTTTTAAGGGACCAGTGGCCATTATTATGCACAGTTGTGCCATTTTATTACCATTCTTGATTTGTTAAACCACCAATTGCTCCCAATAAGGATATATAGCTATACATACATACATACATACATACATACATACATACATACATACATACATACATACATACATACATACATACATA
>JBBBVU010000009.1:1587864-1601392 GCA_037177055.1 Atherinosoma microstoma
GTCAATAAAGACTGTTAAAGACGATCGATTCTGTGTCGTGGTTGTACTGCGTTTGGGTCCAAACCCCGTCCGTCACAGCGTGCACAGATTGGCCAGCGATCTCAATTGATAGTTTGGATTTCATGGCCCGCAAATGCTAGTCTATTGTCATATACACTTAATGCAGTTCCTGTGTTTTAATGGATAAGTATTTTAGACTGAGATAAAACATTTAAAACACCCTCGTTAGCCAAACTGGTCGTCTCGAAACTAAAATTAGGTCTCTGGACAATATGTGTGCCCACGGATTGTAAAGAGAACATATTTTTAAAATCCATGAGGCCAGATTGCAGGAGTTGATCAAACTGTGAGCAGGGATTGCAAAAATGAGAGTACAGTCTAATAATCTGTACAGAGGGATTTTTTTTTTTTTACAGCTGACACCGCAGCACCTTTTCTGCCATAATATCCCTTACGTTTGAGTTCCGTATTTTGAGATAGTATGCTAGCTAATGTAGCTAGCCGAGCTCTGGCTCTCCCTTCATTGCCTTTGTTTACAAGTGCTCCAAGACTCTGAGAAAGTGCAATTTGTGCACGAAAAAGGGAACGCGCAGAGGGGGTAGGGAGGAATTTTGATAGACATATCATCACCATCCAATCGTTTAGAACAGGCAGATTGAAATGATTGGATGATTGTTTTTTCAGTCCCGTCTGTTCCACAGGTGACTAAAATATATTCTTTTTATGTTAGAGCACTTAATTAATTGGCTGCAATCGGGGTGTGAAGGAGATGTTAAGCAATATAGGAAAAAATGCTCCTGGAACTGTTTTTCCAGGATCATCCACCTTACCTTTAAATGAGATGTCAATTGTTTAGCCACCCATTTTTCAAGAATTTTTGAAACAGGGGGCAATATACTGATTGGTCAATTATTTTTCACATCACCCGTGTTCCCAGACTTAAAAACTGATGTCAGATGCCGGCCTGGATATAGGTTTTGGGATGTTTTCTGGGGCAAATGTGGTCCAGATGCCAGTTGTTGGCTTGCATGTGTATTACAGTAACTGTTGTGTGGGTCAGAACTGGTCCAAATATGAGGAGCTATCTTAAACACAGGTTACAGTCATTTCTTTATTGGTCACATTTGGGGGAGGTCCTGTGGCTGTGTTCGGGCCCCCACACTCACATGGATTCAAAGCTGTAAGTCAAGACCAAAAATGGGCCAAACAAAGCAACAGATGTAGGCCATATTTGGGCCAAACATTGTTTGCTATGTTGGCAGTATCTGCATCAGCAGCGCTACCTGCTGGTAAAACAGCTTCTTTCTTACTTTAATGGCATTTAACTCTGCAGGTCACCCATAAATACTTAATTCTGATTCACAGAATCATAAGTTCAAGTGTGACTTAGTAACATTTCAAATAACTGAAATTAGATTTTTCCAGTGTTCCCAGTAAGCTGTATATGTATCATTGTTAATTTAAGTGCCCTAGCCCAGACTATTGATGTTCATATATACATACAGTCATCACATTTTATGATATCGTAGACCACCGTACTAGCCAATGCATTCAGCAAGTACTTTTACTTTTAATACTTTAGTATATTTAAAAGTACTTAAACTCAAGTAAAAAGATGAATGTGGTACTTTTGTGGCTGTTCTTGGAGGGAGCTGAGCATGACTTTATTCCTTGTGTAGTTTTTCCACAGCTTAGGGCTGGGCGATATGACCTTAAATCAATATCACGATTAATTGAACATGTTACCTCGATTACGATTAATTAGCAATTATCTTAGTATTGTTTTATTTTCAGCCCTCATAGCTAACCGAAAGTTTTTGTTGCAAATATTTTCATTATAGAAGAGCAGCTATTGATTTTAAAATAAGTGAAAGGAAGCACACACAGTTGAACTATAAATGCTCAATTAATGAATATTTATAAATATATTTCAGAGAAATAATGCCATTCATCCCACCCCCCTCTGGGCGTTCCCTTCTTCGTGCATGAATCATGTGCTCTCAGAGGCTTGGAGCACTTGTAAACAAAGGCAATGTAGCGAGAGCCGGAGCTCAGCTAGCTACATTTGCTTGCATACTACACACTTAAATGTAAAGGACAATATGGCAGAGAAGGTGCCTATATCAAGTCAGAAAAGAAAACCTGTTTTAGAGAAGCTATTGCCAGGAAAAAAGCTGAAGGAGAGCGGAGCAAGAGCAGAATGTGCATCGGTGGCATCAACTAAAGAAACAAAAAGGGCTGCAGAGTGATGCCATGGTGGACATATTTCTACCTGATAGGTAAGATAATATTATGTCTTTATGACTTTTGGAGAAAAATATGACCCGGCAAGTTTCAACGGTTAAAAAGAAAAAAGCCGGTAGAAATCCGTGTGCACAGATCATTACTCTCTTTTTTGTATCCTGTGCTTATGGTTTGGTCAACTTTGCTTTCTGTTTTGCAATCCATGCTCATGGACTATTAAACAGTGCTTTCTCTTTGCAATCTGTGGGCACACAGATTATCCAGAGACCTCAGTTTAGTTTGGAGACGACCAATTTGGCTAACGAGGGTGTTATATTAACGTTAGCTGCTGTTGGTGCAAATGTTAAACTTTTTATCTCAGTGTAAATTACTTATGCATTAAAACACAGAACTGCATTAAGTCTACATATAACAAAAGACTATGGAATCAAAACCCTCAACTGAGATCCCCGGGCAATCTGTGCGAGCACGGATTGCAAACAGAGAGCACAGTTTTATACACCGTGTGCACGTATTATTAAACAGAGATGACAGTTTATCAAACCATGAGCATGGGTTGCACAACAAAGATGATAGTTTAATAATCCTTGTGCATGGATTTCCACCTGTTTTTTTTTGAAAAAACCACTGACCCTTGCTGGGCTCCGTAGTAGACAATCGATGCTGCTCAGCGTTCGTGAACCCTCGGGAACAAGCATTGCACGTTCCTCTGCTCTGGAGGCGTGGCTTCTGGGGAAAACTGGAGAAAGGGGTTCGGATTTTTGAATTGTGTATTTTCAAAAATGTAGCTTGCTCCAACCGGTTTCCCAGGATCTCCTACCCTACCTTTACCGGTAATTAAGCTTTGATTTTCTTATTCTTTTTCCACATTAAAGTTGGTTCACAGAAGCACCAGAAGTCCATGATTCCTTTGTTCTGAATGTTTGCTTTGCTGTTTGTTTTCATGTCAGCTCCAAAAAACGTGTTTCTCTAATTAACAACGTTTTGGTCCAATGATAAAAAAACAAAACACAAATTGTGCCTTTTTGTTCCTCACATGTCTAATCCAGAAATTTTTTGCAGTTTACAGGGCTCCATGCACAAGGATTATTATTACTTTTTGCAGTGATAATTAGTTTTTAAAGACACTTTCATCTAAAGCCATTTAGAAAAGCTGGGATCTTGTTTTATCCAGTGGATTCAGCATTGGTCCATGAAGCTCCCAGCCAGCTGCATGTTTGATCAAACAGTTTAATGTCTCTCCACCAGAGCTTTGAACCCACATTGTGCCCTTTTGGCCCAGTACTCAAGCCTCCCACTCCTCTGAGGAGTGCCCACTGTACAAAATCCATGTGAGTGTTGCGTTCTTCTGGTCCCCAGTGCACAATTAATCATTTTTATGAAGGAGTCTAACAAAAACAACTTACAACACCTAAGCATGTTAATTATCTCTTACTCAGCTAACACCAGAATCCCCTGCATCTGTGGCACATGGGTAGTAATTTGGTGGAGAGGTAAATGCTTGAACGCCCAGACTGTCCTTCTCTTTGCAGGTCAGATCCTTCTGCATTTGGATCAAATCAGAATGATCCACTAATTGACTATTTACAGGGCTCCAGAAAAGCCCTAATGGACTTGATATTAAATCCCCCTTAGATATTTAAAGAGTATTTTTGGAGTTGCCTTTTTCTTTTTTACAAGAAGGGCAATTTAAGCCCATCAGTGTGTCAGAATGGACCGGCCAAGCCCAGGCGGCTGTTAGGTGGGATTAAGGGACGACAGTGGGAATGGGCAATGCGACGCAGGCGAGAGGGGAGCAGCCAGATCTCCACTCAATGACTTCCAGATGGACTTTAATGCCCAGGTTCTCTGAGTGGAGATACATACACAGCTTTGTTAACTTGTGCTCCATAAGGGGCTTAAAGGTGACTTCTTTATAATGAGATTGACTGGGGTTTTATGTGGAAAGTCAGATAACATAAATTTCAATATGCCTTTGCTGCCCTTTAATGCACCATTAAAGCTTTGACTAAAAACTTGGACTGTTAAACCAAAGTCAGGGACCTTTGGTGTAAACTTCACTTACTTTGCCTTTAATGTCAGCAGTACCTCACTTCAAGAATGTTGATTTTGGAGCACCGTTTCAGTGCTTAAAACTGTTATTAATGCTTGTTTAAGTAATAGGTTATGAAGGGAAAATATCAATCTTTGTCCTGTGTTGTTTACAGATATGGTTGGCCCCAGCAGGAGTCCACTTCTGCTCTCTCATTCATTTAAAAAGATGAAGTCTGAAACAGGAGAAGAAGAAGGATATTTCTTCTGGTTTTCAGTTTTATCAGCATGTTATAATAACGTTTAAGTGAAAGGAATTGATTTATTAAGTCTTGTAAAAGTAAGCATTATTAATATTTCATCAAAAATGGCATGCATAGTTAATTTAGCTTTTATGAAATGCTTCATCTATGCAATCAAACATGTTTTGAAATAGTAAATATATTTGGAGAGAAATTAAATTCTGTTTTATGTTTTTGTCTATTTTTCCTTTTTGTCCTCTTCGAAGGAAATATAGGATATGGAAAAAAAAATATGGGGATTTTTAGTTAAAATAAAGCTAAAAAGTGCTATTACTTTTTTTTAAAATTTAATGTCAATAAAACATTTCTGTTAATTATTCAGTAAATATGATGCTGTGTTTCAGATTATTTGCATCATTTTCTAATTGATTCCTGGTAGTCAGGCTTATTTATCTGAGTATGATGTGAAATTAGACAGAAAGACACATTGAATCAGCTCAATGTTGAGTGAAGTTCATTTTTCTTTTCTCCAAACATGTATATAAAAAACAGCTGTTTGATTTTTAATGCTGCAATGATTCAGAAGTAGTAAAATAAAAACAACTTTCATTTGAAAACTGTTAACAAAACAAACACTGAAGCTTTTTCTGCTACAGGAGCATCATGATTATCAGGCAGCACCCAGGGATAGACACCCAGCCAGCATGTCCAACTGGGGCCCAAAAGGGTTAAATGTGGGTACTGAGTGGGCATGGGCTTGAACTGGGCAAATTCTGCATGTCCCATGTGGTTTCAGTTACATGGGCCCATATGTGAAGCCCTTCTGGGCTGGCTGTACGAGCCCCATGAGGGATGTAAGTGGGCATAAAAAGGGCAAATTTAAACAACCCCATATTTTTTTTAGGAATATGGGCCCTCAACAAAAAGTTGGGATGCAGCTGAAGCCAAGTCAGAACCAACTTGAAACCCATATAGGCAAACACAGGACAGGCCACCATGGAAACTGCAGACAAACCCACTTGGGACCCTTATCTGCAGCCCAAATTTAACCCTTATGGGCCCTACATGGACGTGCTGGCTGGGCACCTGATGATTTGTTGATTTTATGGAAGATTTTTTGTGAAAAGATCTCCTGTAAACGTGAGCTGGATCAACAGAGATAGAGGATATGTTATGAAGCAGGAACCTAACCTTCTGTATAACTCATGTACTAATGAAACAGAACCCATCCCACCGTCTCCATGTTCCTTTCAACAGACTTTGGATCACATGTTGATCTATTCATTGGTGCAACATTTTGGTTCTGCTGGGCAGATCTGGGGGGGGGGGGGTCTAGAGAATATCTGATGTGAGGAGGAGGGCACAGGCTGGGAAGATAATGATGCTTGAAAGCTTTGAAAAGAAGGATCTAGATTTCAGGAAATAACGGTTTATAAAATCTAAACCAAATTCAAGACCATGGTCCTCATCTGGAAAAGGGTGGAGTGTCATTTCCAGGTTGGGAATTAAATCCTCCCCCAAGAGTTCAAGGATCTCAAGTTCTTGTTCAGGAGTGAGGGAAGGATGGAGCAGGAGATCTAAGGGAGGATGGGTGCAGCGTCGGCAGTGATGGGGACTGCATCAGTCTGTCCTGGTGAAGAAGGAGCTGAGCTGAAAGGAGAAGCTCTCAATTTACCAGTTGATATATGTTCCTAACTCACCTATGGTCATAGAGACCGAAGGAACGAGATCACCGGCAAGCAGTTGAAATGAGATTACTTCTCAGGGTGCCTGGACTATCCCTTAAATATAGGGTGAGAAGCTCGGTGATCCAGGAGGAGATCAGAGTAGAACTGCTTCTCCACATGCAGAGGAGCCAGATGAGGTGGATCGGGTATATGGTTAGGATGCCTCCTGGACGCCTCCCTGGTGGCACGTCCCAGCAGAATGAGACCCCGGGGAAGACCCAGGACGCACTGGAGGGACTCTTTTTCTTGGTTGGCCTGGGAACGCCTTGGAAAGTCTGGGCTACTCTGCACCACAGCTACCCCGCAACCCAAGATAAGCTGTAGAGGATGGATGGATGGATGGATGGATGGATTACAACTAAATCAGTTGTGTAATGTAAAAAATAAGGCATAAATCAAATAGTTAATGTTGTTTTTCCATCTTTTATGTATCCTGTTTATTACAAAAAGACTATAAATACTTTATTGATAATAAACGAGACAATAATTGTGATCCCAATCAGAAGTTTTTATCAGTGTTCATTCATAGTGCCTGGTATTATAACAGTCGCCAAATATTACCCTTGTAAGCTATATAACGCTGGCTTATAATGAAGAATGTGGTTGTAATGATGAAATAAAGATGAAATTCCTGATAAAATGTGCCGACAGGATGCAGCCGGATGATTACAGCTGTGTTTTTTCAGCTTTCTGGTTCACAATTACCACAAACATTTATTTACTTTAGCTTCAGATGTTAACAGGTTCATCAATGGTATGTTTATAGATCTGTTATCAAATTCCACATCATTAAAGTTCATGAAGTCAAATCTGTCCTCTAACTACATGTTCACAGAAGACGTGCTGCGTTCACTTGTACTGCTTGTACTTAGGTAAGTTTACATGAGATGATTTTAAGAATTAATTTGTCTATACACCCCAGACCCCACCCTTGGTTATCATCAAAACATTGTGGTGCAAAGTTATGGTTTATATGTTGTACAAACCATCAGAATAACGATAAGAATGTCTCCGGCCTTTCTAAGCCTCTGCAAAGACATCATGTCTGAATCTCAGTCTGTCTTTCCACGTAATTTGATTTAAATTCACATTAAAAATCTGGAGCAGATACAGAGCTCTATGATTTGCTGCTCGTTTTTCTTTTTTCTGTAGGTTTGTATGTGAACAAGAGAAGTTTGCTAATCTTGGCACGCAGACTGTCATGATGTATTTATTGCATCAATAAATAAAAAAAATATGCCTGTTGCCAGAAAGGAATTTCAATATCAGATAAATCTGTGAAACCAACTATTAAGTCCAATTCTAACATTTTTCAAACTTGCTTTCTGAAATATCTCCACGTTTTGGCCGAGTTACAGTCAGAGGGCTGAAACACCTGGTGAAGTCTGCTTCGTTCCCACTATAGTTTCTGTTGTACAAACTATTCCACTTAGTTTACTTTTGATTTCTGTTGTTTTTCTGTGTCTGATAAATTCTGCTTGTCCAGGACATGCTAAGAAAAGAGATTTTAAATCTATACTCATGTGGGTCGCTTCAACTTACTTCCCTGTCTGGTTTAGAGGAAAAGTCCCCTCCCCAAAACTGCTGTAAATGATTATAGATAAATATTTATAATATATTTTGATATTTAAATTAAATCCCCATCATGCCAACATGAATAATATGGAAAATAACTCAATATGTTTTTTTTATCATAAAAAATGGTGACATGTGATCAAATGGACAATTAAAGGGTTAGAATAATTACATATTTGGCAATTTTGATTGGGAGTGAAGTTTACAACCAGTTTACAACCATGGCGTCCAGAAATTAAGGACAAAATTACCTGAAAGTACAAAAAAGTCCCTAATGACCCACAAGGGTTAAGGATTCTGTTTTCCTGCTTAAATAAAGGTTTAAAAAAAACCTTTGCAGAAATTGTGAAAAAATTGCAATCTTTACAAAATGTCATAGTAAATATGGCAACCAGTCAGAGGCATGACCATGTTTATTTATCATGTGTGCAAAAATATTCAATATATTCAAAAATCTCCAATTTATATGCAATAAAGGGACAAAGCATCAGTGTGTGAGGGATCACAAACACATAGTACAAATATTCTGAATCTTGTTCACCCTGTCATCCTCCTCCTCGCCCCTTCACCCACCCTGCTTTTCAGGCTGTTTTGCTTTTGCAGTCCTTGGAGGATTTTGTCATTTGGAAGCAGGATTTAAGTGCAGCTCCCCCCCCCCTCCCGTTACCTGCTGTGGCTTAACAAAAGATCTTTAAACTCCCATCTGGTTCTGCCTGAAGGTTCTTTGTTGTTCTTTCCCCTGAATGCTGTTCAGAGATGGAGTGAATCTGTGGCTCAGTTTTACTCTCACATCATGTTTTCTGTAATAATAATGCCTTCTCTCTGTGTTTAAAGACTAAGCTGATGAGTCTTGGAAAGTGAAATTCTGTCTATTGTAGGACTATTTATAAAAATGTAAATCTCATTTTGGCAATTTTGTACGTAATCAAGACTAAAGGGTGTTTTTACGCCTGTTTTCTCTTTTAAAGGCTTTATTCTCCATGTTTGTTATTGACAACAAATCCCTTAATCCTTAAGCCCTTGATCTGACTCATTAATGGCTTTCTTATCAAGCAGCCACACCATTACCAGAAACAATCCACCAAATGTGTTCATTTTAGACTGTCAGGCCTTTTGAAATAGGCTTAATATAAGTTTAAAACACATGTAGTGTTAATGTTTGGATCTCAAGCCCCTGACCTCATCACTCCCGATAATGAAGCTTCAAGCTCGGCACAGACACAAGGAGATTATGACAATTACAGATTACTTCCAGAAGTCTCTCAAATGTTCTATGATTGGTCCGGAGCACAAAATGTAGCACTGGCACTTGATTATCTCATTTTGGTCACTGTGAGACCGGAAATAACAACAGCAAGAAGAACCAGACAGCTTGGTGGTATCAGAAGAGAATTCAAGAGATGAAACTGTTGTGTTTCAGTCTTTGGGGGAATTAATTGACAATAAGAAAAGTAATGATAAAGTTGGAAGTCTGTAAATACGATAAACCTTCATTCCTTTTTCGCCTGGAAAGTTGCATCCAAGTGGCTTTCTTAGATCAGTGACGGAGCTAGAGTTTTATATATGGGGTGGCCAGAGGGGAGCAAGACTTTATTTGGGTGGGGTCATATAGTAATAAAAGAAATTATTGTGTTCCTCTCTCTAACACTGCTGTGATAACTGTGGTCACATTAGAGACACATGAGAAATAAAACATCTTTACATTAATAATCTGGATCACCAACAAGTTCAGAAAGCTCCATAGAAAGATAAGTCGTTTGTTTTGGGTGCGGTATGTGGAGCTGGATGTGGTAGTAGTGAGTCCTAAATACGCTCACTGAAAACTAAATATGATATGGTTTCCCCATATTAGCTTAAAACTAATCTAGTGCTAGCATTAAACTAGATTACCGCTGCTACGTAGCTCCATGCTAACATCAGGTTAATAGCCTTACGTAACATTAGTAGTTGCACAGGGACTAAATCTCTTTTAGAAATGTGCAGCCACATGGCAATATTTTTAAAGGATGAAAAATTAGGGAACTACTTCAAAATTAGCTAACTGGAGATACTGGTGATCCATGCAGGTCTGGGAAGATGTTTCTGTCCTCCTCTTCCAGTTACCTGTCATTAAATTGAGGTGGCACCTGAGGTGTCCAATCAGATTTCAGAGGTGGCCAGTGCCACCCCTCTAGCTCCGCCCCGGTCTTAGATCATATTCAGTAACTAATCATTTTCCCTTATTAAGTTTACTTTGGCCTCATGCTCACTGTTGTCCTCATTTCCTCTCATTAGCTTAGCTTGCTCCTCCTTTTGACATTCAAGTACTAATAAAAGCCACATTTTATATTTAAGAGTTATAAAACTACCTCACTGCATCTGATGACATCAACATATAAGAAGATGTGGCCAGTAACCATTCACCTCATGCATTGGGAGAGAAATTGTGCAGCGTATGGTTGCATATCAAGGTCCACAGCCCTCACTGGGTTTTTAAAAACCTTGAATAATGTCACACCTGTAAGTTGGGCAAAACTACTTCCTCCCAGATTAGCTGTCAGTCCAGTGATTCCCTGTACTACCCGGTCCCACTTGGCACTGGTAAGATGAATCCCGTATGGATATAGTGCCTTGTGTGGGATAGGCTGACCCTGGCTTCTTGTGGTAAGGAGATGGATGGCCTGAACGATCTCTGGAGCCGGAGACAGCTGAAGAACCAGATGTAGAGGAGGGTGATGGTGATACGACCGGCAGGCTCCTCTGGACCGTGGCTGAGTTGTAGACCCCCAGGTCAGCCTGTGGTCGTGACACCATCGATGATGTGGGGTGAGGTACCACAGGGGTGACGGGAGCAGAGTTGGTGAAGTGAGCGGTGAAGGGCTGGTAGGGAACGCCATCGACGCTGTAACGAGGAAAGGGCTGCATCGTCGCCCACATGTTGCAGTTTACTGATGGAGAGTTTGTCAGTTCGTCAGTGTCCGCTGCCCCTGAACCAGACTCGGCCTCCATGCTACCGTACATACACGCCTCTCTGGAAGTGATGGCCTCAGTGCAGTACGGATGAGACAGTAGAGGCGACTCGTAAGAAGGAGGTGAGCGAAAGTAATGCTCCTCTGGCATCATGGATGATGTTTCCAGATATGGCCGTTTACATCCAAGCTCCAAGTGTCGGGAATTATCTGCAAAGGGATATAATCAATACTTTTATTTAAGGAAACACAAACACAAGGAAACACTTCCAAACGGTAACTAAGAACGTACCTCTGTGTTTGAAGCAGTGATACATGAGGCTGGGATCTCTGCTCTGAGAGAAGTGGTTCGACATGGGATCTTGGGTTTCGGAGTTGGACAAAGGAACCCCGGTCTCATACTGATAGGAGGACAGGACTTGAGGGTGCCCCGTTAAAACTCCTGCTCGAAGTTTCCCTGCTAGGTGACTGTGTGAGGAAATGATCCGCTGGCGAACCATGTTCTTTGAAATGACTGGATATTCTCTCCTGTGCAGAAACAGACTCAGTTTACCACAAACAGGTAGAATTTTTAGTTCTTCATAAGATGTACAAACCTACCTATTACACACTCATAAGCTACTTTATCAGGTCCACATGTTCAACTTCCTGTTAACACAAATATCTAACCAACACAGCAGCAACTCAATGCATCTAGTCATGTAGACATGGTGAAGACAACTTGCTGAAGTTCAAACTGAGCATCAGAAAGAGGAAGAAAGGGGATTTAGCCCCGTTTCCACCAGGAGGTCCAGTTCAGTACAGGATGTGTCAGTATGCATTTTTTGCTTCACATACTGCAATCTGTTGATTGGTCAAAAGAATCAACACTTCCTGTGTGACTCAGCAATAAGAACAAAGCAGGAACAGCTCCATGTTTAAATAAACAATGGATTAATTGTTGTTTAAAGCCAGAAAACAAGAAGAAGACCATTCTTGTCACCATTCTTCTCCTTTGTTGCTGGGTTATGTTCTTCTTCGTTAGAACTCAAGGAAGGTGTCGCAGCTTTCTATTATGTAGCTGATGCATCTATCACTCTCTGGCTCATACCCTAGGGAGGACCAGGAGAGTCATTGAAAAAGCAATGCAGTATTTTCATGATAATTAATTAATTGCGAAATAAAAATGGTGATATATAATTTATATAATTTAAAATTCAACAATTAATTCATATAAAAAGAAATACAATTTGCAAAGCATTTTGTAATTGCACATTTGAAATGGAACTATTAAAGAGGAATTACATATTGTATTCATTAATTCATAATTAAATCCTGTTATTTGAAAATGCATTTTCAAATCCTTTTTCTAAAAGCAGAATTTAATGACACAATTCATGAACTTGGTTAGAAATACCTTTCCATATCATACATTTAAAAAAGTAATTCCCTTTTCCTTTTCCACCCCCCCCTCGCATTTTCTTATCCCTTTTGCAAATACATTTCCTAAATGGTTTACCATCTCCATTTAGCTATTCAGTGACCCTTCTGGGTCTTGAGCAGTGAAAACCAAGTTCAAACAATCACAGCCGGTCCACGTGGTACTCCTGCTCCCTCATTGGCTAGACAGTCACACTTTGTCTTGTTACTTTGCCAATTTGGTGAAAAAAAGACAGAAAACACATGAAACTTGAAGAGAAACTCATATTCTGGATGCTGTGTGGATGCTTCAAAGTTTCACCTATTATGCAGCTGTCTCCTTACAGTGTGTTTGCATTATCGGGATCTGTGCTGTCGACGTGATTAGCTAGCTGTTAGCTAGCTGTTGAGACGCAGGTGTGTCTGTCTAACCAATGAGAGAGCTGGAGTACCACGTGGAGCGGCTGTGATTGGTTGAACTTGGTTTTAAGCTTGTTCAGGGCCCAGAAGGGTCACAGAATAGCTAAATGGAGATGGTAAACCATTTAGGAAATGCGTTTGCAAAAAGAATTTGAAAATGCGAGGGGAAAAAAAATGGAAATGGAAAAGGGAATAACTTTTTTAAATGTATGATATGGAAAGGTATTTCTAACCAAGGTTATGAATTGTGTCATTTAATTCTGCTTTTAGAAAAAGGAATTGAAAATGCATTTTCAAATCACAGGATTTGAATATAATGAATGAATGAATACATGATGTAATTCCTCTTTAATAATTCCATTTCAAATGTGCAATTACAAATTGCTTTGAAAATTGTATTTCTTTTTATATGAATTAATTGTTGAATGTGAAATTATATTTACTAATCTATATTCCACAACTAATCAATCATGCTGTATTGCTTTTTCAATGGGCCTGCCTACCACATAACTACATAAACATGGCTGTGGAAACGCAACATAGATCATGATTTACTGAAACAAACAGCCCTGCCCTGAGTCGTACCCCTTGATGGAAACAGGGTTGAAGTGACTTTGAACGAGGCATGGTTGTTGGTCTGAGTATTTACTGGGATTTCCACACACAACCATCTATAGGATTTACACAGAATGGTCTGATAAAGAAAAAGTAGGCATGATAGAAAGGCTACAGGAAGTCCAATAAGCACTGGTCTCAACCAAGGTTAAATGTTGCCTGGTCTGATTAGTGTCTTTTTCAGCTCCACATTCAGAATTTGGTGGAAACATTATGAAAGCATGAATCCATCCTGGCTTTAGACCCTTCACGTGGCATGGTTTAACCAGCACAGCCTACCTGAGTATTGTTGCTGACCATGTCCATCCCTTTATGAGCACAGTGGAGC
>JBBBVU010000009.1:1640449-1651212 GCA_037177055.1 Atherinosoma microstoma
CCCCCCCCCCCCCCCCCCCCCCCCCCCCCCCCCCCCCCCCCCCCCCCCCCCCCCCCTCCTCCCCCCCCACTGCATGCTCTCCATCTAAATTCATAGTTATGTATTCATATTTGATTATTCAATTGAAACCAGAAACATTTAGCTCCATGACAACGGTAGGGAAGCTTATAGGCATCCTGCTCTGTATATATTGTTATATCATCCAGAGTTGAAAAGCAGGTCAGTACACTACAGGACAGGGATCAGACTATTTTCAGTCTTTGAATCAGCATTTTGCTTCAACATAAACTACAGTGTGGTTATTTCATTCAGAATTCTCCCATGTTGGTGCTCCCTATAAACGAGGCTCATCACCAAAGTGTTGGTTCATTTGAAGTGTGATCAGAATCAGGGGTTGTTGGAATTATTCTGCCCTTTATTCTCCAAAACGGTTTTTCCTTGTGTAACTCGGAGGAGGTGGAGAAGTTGGGGGGAGGGGGGTGTCTGGCTAGCAGCCCTGCATTTTTTTTTGCTGTCTGCTCTGCTTCTCTGTTTCTTTTGCATTCAAAATGGCGGAGGCTGTTTTTTTTAAAATTATTATTATTAGCTGGATACAGCCCTCCCAGCTCTTCAACGCCACTTTATGTCTAATCACTCATTGGTCATTTTCACTCCTCCTGGCCAATGTTGAGGGGTAAAGTAGCTGGAGTGCGTCACTGAAAAGGTGGAGCTAATACATCTCGCCTCCCGTACTCAGCCCTGCATTACATAATTTTTCATGGCTGACGTGCACATATTAATATATTCACGTTCGGTGGCTCTGAGGATCGTACCTTGTTCAGTATTTGGACTGAGCGTCTGATTAAACATCAGCCTTTTCCAGTTTAGTTTGAAAGATGTGCTTTCTCCTTGAAAGGGAGATTTCCTGCGTAAAAAACAGTGAAAGGTGTTGCTTGCAGAGTCTCCAAAGCTTGCTGCTTCTCTCAGCTCTGCAGAGCTTTTTAGCATATTTGAGGTGATTGTTTTGTTTCTGCTGCAGACAAAATGTACTGTTTTGTTTCCCTCTTACTGCTCTCAGCAGCTTTTTCTGCAACAGATCTCTAAACACACTGTCTACAACATGTCCAGCAGCAAATAGCAAACAGAGTGGAGCACTTTAGCCTGTTAAAACAGGAGGGAGTCTCTGTATGAAGCAGCTTCGTAATGTAAATGTTTTGCTTGCTGATTGTTCAGAGTGTAAATTCAGTCTGTATCCTTCTCTATAGCATGTTGTAAGTTTGAACAATGCAGCAGAGGCTCTTCATTTCACTCAAAAACACCCAGCTGTTGATTGAGTGATGACTCTCACTGTCAGATTTCATCAGCTGGGACTTCTATTTCATGCAAAATCTCCCGGCACTTGTTTTAGAAGAAGAATAAAGAAAAGAATCTTACAATGTGTGAAATAGAAAGCAGCTGAAGAAATTACAAAATATCCTGATATTTCAGCCAGTTTCAAGCTCTTCAAATTGTTTTAAATTCTAAATTTGTGTGGGTGATATAGGATATGTGATAAGGACTGAAAACATCCTCCAGCCACCAGCTAAAGTATTCCCATATTGTAAATAAAAACTTTTTAATACAACATTTAGCTTATGTCCAGTCCCAGCATTTTAAAAACTAATTCTTGAAGTTATTAAGCAAAGAAACGAGCTAAAGTTAAGCGCCATGTACTGTATCTTATTACACTACCATATTTTTTGGTACGTTCAGGACCACTTAACATCTCTGAAGTGACCCCTACTTCACATTAGAGATGGACGTATCGATACTCTGGAGTCAATACTTCAATACTTCAATATCTACCAGTCAAAATTTCAGATGTATTTCTATTTTCTATTTTCTATTTTATTGTATAAGAAACATTATTTGTTTTATCTTCTGGCTACCCAAGTTGTGATATGTGGTAAACCCTCCTGCATGTTGTCCTCTTCAATACTGTGATCTAAAACTGTCTTTTCTTTCCGTACATATATTTTATTTTATACTGTTTATTGTTTATTTTAGTGTATTATGTCTGCTCTTTAAGGAGTTGCCCCCCCCTCAAATCTCATTAAACTTGGCTTTGAACTTTAACTTGATTAGTAACTCATCAAGTTTATCATCATGGAACCTAAAAGTAACCAAAGTAAACAGATATCTTCTTGTTTTTATCAAATTCTATGTTATTTATTATTATTTAAAACTTGTTATTTATTATTGGTATTTTTTCATCTATAAATTGTAATTTGAGTTGTTTTAATTGTTGTGTGCCTTTGTTTTTTCACCTAAGAACGTTGAGTTGCTCTTATGTGTTTGATAAAGTGCTAAATAAAGTGGTGTTGAGTTGAATATTGTCATGAAATATAAAAAGTTTTTTTGATTAATGAAAGAAGGTGGCGGCATATGTTCCAGATGTGTTCAGCTGAGCCAGGATTACGTGGATACTAGTGTGTGAAATAAAAGCAGACATGTGATGATGGTGGTGAGGTTAGATGGTTTGGTGGGTAACCCTCTGTTAACCATAAAAACAGATCCACGATTCAGATATAGAACAAGAACGGCTGCACTGGTGTTGACTGGTTGATTGTTGGTCTTTCTGTTTATTCTGCAATATTTTTCATATCTAAATCCTTTCTTTCCTCTGAGAGATAGATTAGGGGAACATTTTTAAAAATCCATGTACTGTCTAATATTCATTAAAATATGTAAACAATGTTTGATTTTGACATAAGAAATGTCTTAAAGCTGTTATTTAAGGACCAGAGACCCAATAATCCTGTATTACACACCCTGAATTAAAGCTACATTAACAGACATCCTGCTGGACAATGTAGGTACTGATATCTACTGATTGGCCACCCCATTAACCATTTCCTGGATACGCCTCTGGCCCCAATGTATTTCTTCCTTCTCTCCATTATGCCGGCCTATTAGATGTCACGATGATGCTAACGTTAGTGATGATGTTGTTTAATATTTTAATGGTTTAATTCAGGTTCTTGAGCTCTATGTTTAAATATATTATATTATTATAATTACTCTAATGTATTTATTTACATGTAATATAAAAAAATTGAATATTCTTACATTTATTTGTATTTACATTGTTTTATTATTATAGATATATTTTTATCTTCAAACTTTATTAAATGTCTCTTCTCCCTGCCACAGGGACTGCAGATGGAAACTAGAAGCTTGAGTATTTCAACTCAGTTTAATGTTTTACTACATAGTCCCTGACAAACTATTAAAATGAAATAAGAAATAAGAAATAAAATTATTTTCCCCCCTATCTTTATTCAATTTACTCCTTAATATATGTTATTAGCATTTCTTTCATTTATTTATGTTCATGAGTTGTATTAATATGTCATACTGCCCTTAGAATAAACATATTAATGCACACTGTACAATTGTGTGATTTTCCTTTATGGGGCAAAAAGTTTCTGTCTTGATGAAAAAGTACCATAAACTGATGGTTTCGTATCAGCAGGAAAGATTTTTATATCACACATCATCTAAAGAGTGTAGTGATTATACAGTTGTGAACTTATTCTTCTTATAAACTACACAAGTTTAAACAACATTTCTTTTGCTCTTTACTGTTTTATCTTGCAGCTATTATAGTCTCTCCAGTATTTAAATATCTGCTAGTTGCAAATCTGTTGGCAGCAGAGATGTAGATGTAGAACGTGTGCTTTAGAATCCCAGCATTGATTTAGTTGCGGAGGTCCTTGCATTTTTAGATATGATCCCATTTTAATGCTGCTTTAGTAACATAGGGAATATTATAAATGACTTTTTGCTTCATTCTCTGCATGTCTGAGTGGACAAGCTCGTAATTTTCATGTCACAACCTAAGTATACATTTAACAAATCATCTTAATTTAAAGCCGACTGAACAGTTTTCCCTCTCCGCTTTGCTTTGACTTGTTCTCACATTATTTGCAGCTGAGATGATGTGTTGACGTCTGAACTCAGCAGAGGTTACAGTAAAATTCATAGCATTTTCAAGACTTCTCATCTGTGTTGGGGCTGGAAGTTTTTGGAAAAGACAGTACATAGATTTTGTGCTGCTTTTCCAGGGTAAGACCAAAATATTTATTAAAGACTTATCATTCAGAGAAATTATACTGTTGCTGCATGCAAGAATATTTATATTTCTGTAAAACTTTTAAATGCAGTGCTGCAGAAATAATAGAAAAACTCTAAAAAGTGATTCAGCTCTGATGGAAAAAGCCTTAAAATTCTAGATAACAATTACCCTTTCAAAGGAAGTGGTTGCTCTTTTCTTTATTTGTATAAACCCAAGCTTCACAGGATGTGTTGAGTAATAGTCTTGTTTTGAATATGTTACAGAATACGTCTTAGTTATGTGCAGAGATTAAGCCGTGTGGTCACATTAGATCAAGCCCTAAATCCTCTGTGGCCAATTAATGGAAGAGTGGTGGTTTGGGTTTCCGCAAAGGCATTTAAATGTAGTCACAAACATCGGTTTGACACACAGGGATCTGGCTGGGTGTTTCCCCCCTTTTTACTGTGGGGGAAATGTCTAAATGTAAGCATCCGTGCCTCAAGCGGCTGCCATGCAAACATCACTGTGTGGTCAATCTTTTTCATTTTCAGAGTTGATGTAAAGATACATCTTCTTTTTATTTCAAGATCTGCAATGTCCAGGTGCATAGAATAGTAAATCTATACTGAAACAAGGGTCAGTTGACCCTTTTATTATTTTTATTATTATTACTTTTATTATTCCTCAGCAGAAGAAGAACAAACTCCAACTGAGTAGCCGTCCTCCGGTTTTAAAGTGAGTTGATGGAGAGATAACAGACAGCTTTTTTCAGACAGTACACACTGAAACTGAGGATGAAATAAGTTCACTTATGCCTAAATAAAGGTTTCACATGAGTCACATCTTCAGCATCTTTCAGTCATAAAACAGAAAAAAAAACCTCTGGATTTATTCAGTCGTGTCATTTAAATAATTTCACATTAATAAATGTGAGATACTTTTCTCTGAAATAATAATGAATCATTGAATAAAACACTAGAAAATTTTTCTGCTATTTCTTCTGTTTTTTGGTTTGTTTGTTTTCGTCCCAGGAGCACGACCTCTAATGTGGCAGAATACGAAACACTATTAAAATGTTATCACAATAATACAAAAAAAGAAAAAAGATAATTTGGTGGAGCAGATTTTTCAGGTATTTTATTTAATTTTATGACAAATTTATGGAAATAAACCTGCCTGAGCAACCTCTACCTCTTGGTTCGGGTGTTGTGTTTGATATCCCCTTACTGTTTCAAAATTGTATTATAAACTGTTATCTCAACCATTTCTTAAAAAATTTACATTCTTATTACTACGAGAAAAAAATGCTAAATAATTTTTTCTGAGTGTGAACTTTAAAGGTTGAAGATGGTTTTGTTTAGAATTAGTAGATTTTATTTCCTTGAGATCAAATAAAAGGAATCCCAGGACCGTGTTGAGTCTTTTTGGCTTTTACAGCTTCTATAAAAGTGCTCCTGTTTATCTGGCCTCTTTCTCTTCGCTCCACCTCATCGGCTCTGGCGTCTCCAGGTTTCACAGTGCTCGTATTTAAACAGTGTCATGCCCTTTGTTTTTTCTGAGGTAAGCCCCGGCACTCTTTGAAGTGGGCGCCATGTTTGCACTGTGAACATTTAATTTGGAGCGCAGCTTGATGATATTAGTGTCAGGGTTAATTGCTGATTTCAGCTGGACTTTAGAGGCTGCCTGGCTGGCGGTATGTAGGCATCATGTGCTGCTCAGTTCAAGATCTGGTCAAGCCCATAGTCTTAGTTACACTCACATACACACTGCAGCCCTACCAGTTCCTCTGATCCCAGAACATGTGACAGGGCAGACATGGGACCTGGTTATCCTGCCGACTTCACAGGCCTGAGCCCAGCGCTCCCGACCTCCCATGATGGACCCTTCAAAATCCCAAGCCTTCTTCTTCCTTCCCAGTTCATCAGTTCACCACCTCTGAGCCTGCTTTAGCCATGTCTCAGGGAAGAAATGGCTTCACCATGTGCACAGAATGTGGAAGGGATGCATTTGGACTTTCTGTGCTGCCTTTTATGTGGTCTCTAAAAGCAGATGTAGATCAGCATTGGCTGATCTTAGCAAAGCAAAACCTTCAATCAGGAGGAAACGGAGCTTCAGCTGATCTGAATTACTCATGAATTCATGCTACATGCATCACCTCTGGTCAAGTTAACGCTGATCCTATTCTTTATCAGGCATTTGTGTCTTTTGTTGGTGTTTTCGGTTTCTTTCCTGAGAGGTTTGGGTTGTGGAGCTCCTAAAACTCCCCCTGTAGTCGGCTTTTTGTCACTGTAAGCTAAATTCGAAACAGCAGCATATCTGTGACAAACTCGTAAAATACCGACATTTGTGACAACGACAAGCTCCTCTCTGTATTCCTTTTCACTGTTTGCCTGAGGGGTCATTAAAGTTAAAAGGAACTGTGGGATTTTAGGAACCATTTTTTGTCCCCATCATCCCAGTGGTGCGCTGCCAGCTTTACTCTGCTGCTGGCGGTACAGGCCGAGCAGTCATTTGTCATGCTGCACTTCACTATATCTCTGCTTTTTATTGGGTGTGAGTGACTTGTTAGCAGTCATTTAAAATGTGTTTGAAAAGGTTTTTTTCCCTCTTCTTGTGCTCGGACTTTGTTCTTGTCAAGGAGAAAATATCCTGTGAGGACACGACTCAAGAGGCAAACACTGATGGTACGAACACATGTTGTTTTGCAGTTGTGTAAAAATATACCTGCATGCATTAATGGGCATTACCATAAATCAAAACATTTTCTTTTTTTAAACATTTATTTAAGCCCTTAATCCTTGTTCATATTTTCAGGAAAAAATGCCAAAAATGAAGAAAAGTTCTACAATAATAAGGTTCGGATGCATGTTCCTGGTTTGTACAGACATCTATGGACCTCAGAGAATGTATTCCCAGTCTCAGAAACGCTGTGTCTGTTACTGTTACTGTGTCTGTAAATTGCAATAATACAAAGTAGAAATGTAACATTTATATCCTTGCCTGATTTTTTCCTTCCTACTTCATAGAGGATAAAACCATGTGAAGAATAATTCCATCCACACAGATGCCAATGATCACCTTCAGCAACTCCTTGACTACAAATGCCCCAAATTTGATAGAAAATGAATAAAGGGGCAAAGCCTCCACAAAGGTTTTAGTATGGACACCACCATGTAAACACTTTGGCACATTTTGGTGCTATTTGGATTTAGTTATAATTTAAAGACAGCTGGATGTTGTTTATTCAGTGTTTAGTATCTTTCAATTCAAAAGCTTCTCCCTTTTTATAAGACTACAAAAATGGCCGCAGTGAGGCTGCATTTACTATTATATAAATGATTTATTTCTTCTTGCTCCATATCTTAATTGTGTGGTATTTAGCCCCAAACAGATTTAAAAGCATTCCTTAGCATTAACATTTATACTAAAATACATTAAAGTTCTCGTTTTGTGAACATTAGGGTCTAAACTTTGTGCAACAGTTGAAAATAAAGATTATTGTCTGGTTTTATTTAAATTTCTTTATTGTAGCTCTGTGGTATCTTCAGCCCTTATACGGGCCAATTAGGCTTTGGGGGTCAAAAGCTTATGTTCACCGGTATTTTGATATTTCACCATCTCTGTGCTGCCCTTTACCTGAACTCAGCTTTTATTAACCGAGACTAAAATCAGAGGGAAATTACACAAATTCTTACACAGAGAAAATATAAAAATGAGTTGATTTGTGAGGTGAATGAATCCTTTCTTTCCCTGGTGCTAATCAGAAGGTATGAGGGCCTCCGAGGCTGCCACTCTGCAGATAAATCCTGACTACCACCTTTGACTGATCTGCTCTTTGACCTCCTCTCTGCCGATGGTCGGATGTGAATCTCCTCTGAAGCTGCACACTGCTCCTCCTGATTGTCTTTCAGACCAGAAGGCTTCACTTTCCTGCTGTTTCTTTTACTCCTTTTACTTCTACTTTCCTAAGTTGAAGTTGTGTTCTCCTTGTAATCCACTTATTTTTCCACAAATTAATGCCCTTTGCCTTTCCAAGAAGTAGTGTGATTAAATTAAGCCGGTGAAATGTGTTTTAGTTGGTCAGTTGTATCTGTGAAGTTTTGCAGTTTTTCCATGTTTATTAAAGCTAATCACTGCATGACGGAGAAGAGTTGTTAGAGTGGTGCTGACTCTAAATAATTTATCTGTGGTTCAAATTCAGGTCGTGTCCTGAATTCTCTTTATCTTTTACAATATTTATCATTTAAATCACCCGCCATTTGACATATATAGGTTAGGAGTGCAGATTAATCTGCAGGTTTAAAACTTAAGAAAAATGAATCTGGTCTCTATGAAGTTTTAAAGTTAGGTACAAACTCAAATGAGCCAAAATCCAGAAGAAACGCATTAGAACTAAGCTCACTCCATGATCCTGCTGTTTTAGAAGCTTCTTTAATAACAATAAGTTGAAGTAATATTTTCAGGGTGACTCAGTCTGTCTCATCTTTGTGGGGGAATTTTTTCTGACTTTTCTTTACAATGTTGTTTTAGCTCATTAAAGCTGGAGCGTGCAACAAAATCAAAGATCAATGACAGAAAAATGTAATCTATCATTAAAAACTGTGTTTCTATTTGTATCTAATCACTCTATTAAAATAACTTATGTTTTTATTCTCTTAGAATGAAGCATTTGCATCTACTGGCCATGGGTCCACGTACTTGGCTGCTGCCACCATTTTTACTACAGTGTCTCTGGATGGTCAAACAACTCTGTGTGTGAAGCTGTAAAACTGCTGTGCCAGCTTTGTTTGATAAGAGCTAGAGCTCTGTCTGGGATGAATAACGCCTTAAAAGCACTATAGAAGAAGACATTGTAAACACTAATTTATGCATACACTCGTGTATGCTCATAACTGCTTCAGCTGGTCAGAAAGCTAAGCTGTCAATTAAAAAAGGCTATGTGTTCGTCTTTAAAGAGGAAATCGCAGCGATTCCGGACAGTTTTTGTGTATTTGATTGTTTAAATCATTAAGACGAGAAGACACACGGACAGGGAATGCGTTTTACTGGTTTCCCATGAAGAAACACCAGTGAGCAGCCTGGTTACAATACCCTGGCAACGGGGAAGGTGGAGTAGGAGATGTTTCGTTGGTATTTCCAACAATGAATGACAACGATTTCACATTACCATCATATTAAATCTTTTCATCATGTGAAAACACAGCGTCCATTAAAATCTTTTTCCAACTGAACTGTCATTAACTTTATCTAACACACTGTTTGGTGCCTGCAAAGTCTGATATGTAGCTTTTTTTTCTTAATCTCTTTTTACTGGACCTCCACTCCTGGGAAGATTGGTCTTCAATGTTTTCCACGTGTGAATAATCTTTATCTCTCTGCAGAATGATGGACTCCTTATGTATGCTGACACATCAGAAACCTGACCAAACTTTTACTTTTATAAATGCTGATGTACAAACAATAATGATGCATTTTGTCTTAAAAATGCTGCTTCTGCATTTTCCCTTAGAGTAATTGCACAGTGTAACGCGGTGTGTTGCATTTACATGATCATTTATCATGTCTTTATTCGTTCAACATTTAAACTGAAAGAGTTTTAAATATATGAACCAAATGTTTTCCCCACTGGGTAAAGGATGGTGACTGCATCCTTTGTTCACTGTACATGACTCAGTCATGATGAGTCACTGAGTCTGTCCTGTAGTGGGTCTATTGTTTGAAGGTTTGAAGCCTTTCTAGTCTGTCAGAAACATTTGTGTCATTTACTGCAGAGCCTTTGAGCCTTTGGTTGGAAGGAGTTGACCCCATCCCCTCAGCACTGTAAATATGTCTGTTCAGTTCACTGCTTGCAGCTTTTTTTTGCTTTATTTTGTTCCATTTGTCTCATTTGATCTGATGTTTAGTTTACACAGGTGATATTCTTCGTATGCTCAGACATTAGGCAAACAGCTCTGAGGACTGTGGCTCAGATGTAGGATTTATCATAGTTACTAATCTGTGCAAACACCTTTAATAGGTGAGTATGAACAAATAAATATATGCTTCATATCTGAATGAACTCAACACCCCTGTCTCTGCTTCAAGACTGTATAGATCTTTAAATGTTCACCATATGCATAATGATAACTGTATGTATGGGGAAGGTGGTGAGGCTTCACATCACAGCTGTTTATATTACCTCCCCATGGCTCCATCTTTAAAAGTTTTATTTTTCTAAACTATCCAACCCAAGCAACAAAATAAAAGCAGAGCAGAGCTACAAATCACCATGTCATCTCATTTAAGATGAAAAACAAGTGAGACAAATGAAGTCTCAAAATCTTACATCTGGATCTGGCCTATCTCCACCTACAGATGTGTCACAAGCTGCCATCATCTCTGGAAACTTTATCTTTAGCTCACCTCTCTCTCCATTGCTCCACGTGTCTCACAGATCGGCTGACAGAAAAATTAAAAGAGTAAAGAGAAACTAACATGACCTCAATGACATTCACTCCTAATGACGACCACACTGACCTGAAATGAAACAAGCCCACCTTCAGCTTCATTATGTCTCGTTTTGTCTTAAAACAGCCATTAATGTGGAATAAACCCCATGTATAAACCTTTTTGGCTATCTATCTATCTATCTATCTATCTATCTATCTATCTATCTATCTATCTATCTATCTATCTATCTATCTATCTA
>JBBBVU010000009.1:1680689-1705130 GCA_037177055.1 Atherinosoma microstoma
CCCACATTCACCTTAGAAACACCATGAGGGTCCAGAAAGAAGTGAAGCCCAACATAGTATATGATAGGAAGAGTGAATACTTCACTATAAAACCCCCTTAATCTCCATGGAAACCAGCAGAACCTTCATGGTTCATTTCAAACAAACGCAGTCATAGGAGAACACATTTGCAGAGTTTTTCAGAGCTGGAAAGTATATCTGAGTTTTTGTCCCACGGTGATGAGACAGACATGTTTGTCCCACAGTGATGAGACAAACATGTTTGTCCAACAGCGATGAGACAGACATGTTTGTCCCACAGCGATGAGACAGACATGTTTGTCTCACAGCGATGAGACAGACATGTTTGTAATCAGCAGAGTCTCTGTTTTCATACGACTCCTTGTTTGTGTGGAGAAATGATCAGAAGCTCTAAAGTGGACAGTGACTCATGCTTTTCTTACATTCCCATAAAACTGCTTGGGGTTTGAACTGTATTTGGTTTGGATGTCGATGCTTGTTAGAGTCTTTTAGGTGAGTTTCTCTCTGTCATGTTGCTATGCTACATGTTAGCATTGCTGCTTCCTGGTGTCTGCAAACATCCTCTCTGCTGTAAGCATTTCAGGCTCTTATTAAAAAGAGATTCAATACTTCATAAAAAGTTTCTTGTTGTCATCAGTGTGTTTACTGTGGGACAAACCAGCAGATGTGACGACCCGAGAGACGGTCACTAGGATAACTTCCCGATTGCAGCACCAGGACCAAGTAGGTTACAATGTGATCCGAGGAGGGCCAAACCAGGAACTAGAAACCCAGTTTTGTTTAATGGATCTGATCCACAGCAGCTCCAGGACTTAAATTGTCTGCTTCAGAGTTCTGGTAGAGTCCATGCCTCAGCAGGACAGGGGTTTTTCTGGCAGCATGTGACGCTAGGCAGGATTGATAGAAACGTTTTGGCTCACAGGTCTTAAATGTGGCGTCTAATTTGCTGTTGCTTACTGGATTGGTGGAGAATTCATGGACCTGACCCACTTTACTGGTAGGTGGATGAAAATACTGCTGATACTGTTGCCTTTGACTTTTTTTATTTTTCCCAATTCATAACGTTACCTTTCTGTGTTTGAGGTGTGTTTGTTCCAATCATCGACCACACTGCCCCAGGATTTTGGAGGGAAGTACATATTCGTTTTGAGGACAAGACATAGACACCTTTTAATGGTTCTGGTTTTCTTTTAAACCTTGTACTTTTTTACAAACTTTGTGGCAATCAGAAAATATTCAATCACACATATTAACTAACTAAACTGGAAGGTAAACAATGGTGAACTGTCAGAATTCCTCAGACTGGTTCAACTTTTGGTCCAAATCCTTGAAGTTTTCAGGTCTAAAATCAAGTTCTTGTTAATATTTCAGGTAATCACAGTTCAGCTGACAATGAAAGACAAACTACTTTGCAAACATGCTCATGTTTGCTCTCCGTGTGGATATGAATAGGTTGGGAACCACTGGCCTACATCATGCTAATTTATAGGTTTATAAACTTAGCCCCCCGGCCCACACATTTGTCTTTCTCTCTCTTTGAGGGAGACCCTTTTTGCACAATCACGTTTCCATGCCAAACTTTTTCCTTTGCATATTTAAAAAAAATTGCATTTACACAACAGCGAAATGAAAACTATCTGTATATGCAGGGAAAACAGAAATAGGACCAGAGACGACAATGCCAGGCTTCTAATGGGTGGAGCCCCGTCCTCATAAGACCTGAAAACACAACAGAAACGTTACTCCCAACGTTCATGCTAGCTCCTCCACAACGCCATTCTCAAAATTGTCCCACCAGCGACTTGTCCACCCAGGTCTTATCCAGAGGCGTCTTCCAGTAACCCTCCACTTGTCCAGAGGTGCACTGATGATCTGGTGCTGACGACATAAATGCTCTACCAGAAACAGGTTTTGCTTCAACAGACCAAATTAAAAAGATTCAGCAGCACAAACATCACATGGAGGTCGGTTGTTGTTGTTCATCAGTGTCCGAGTGAAGTACAAGATGACATGTTTGAACAAAATCAGCGTCTGTGTTGTTTTCTGCTGTTCTGTTTGTTAAAATACCATAATAATAAAATTACAGTCATGTTTTTATCAGATAATTAAATAACTTTAAGCAAAGTACAAATTATTTTGTTATATAACATAAATATCAAGATACTGCAGATCATGTCCAAACATCAGAAATACCCTGAGGCGAAAAAACTAAACTTTCATTTATTTCATTCATTCAAGAATAAGTTACAGTCGATACAAATTAGATTATATTTCTGTTCTTCCTAACACCACCGCTGTAATAGACTGCAAACACACAAGATCTGTTCCCTCAACCACAGGAATATCCTCCATAAGAGTCCAAGTCACCAGAGATTCCAGATCCAACCTCAAATAATTAAAATTTACTACAACAGTGTCTTTTTTATTATAATAATTAGTTTTATTAAGAAATCCAGGTTATTTTTTATAAAGGTTATATTTATATATCCAGGTTATATTTCATATAACAGACTTATTTCAGGGGGCGCGCAGAAAGACCTGTTGAAGTAAGGCATCCATGTTTGTAGTTCTTTGTAGTTTTTCTTTCTGTTTTCTATAGGAGAAGTGCTGTTGATGGATAGTTTCCTTACAGGTGGAGAATTCCTATTGGTGGAATTCCACTATAAAGAGACCTTGAACTCATCATATCTGTTTGACTCCCTGGCGAAGGCCAGTGGGCTGAACCATGTTGGTGCTTTTAACGGTCACTATGACGATGCCATAGAAATAAAGGCATTTTAGTTAGTTTAGTGGAGAGTGCCTCGGAGTTTTTTGTGCTATCTAGTCTACTGTACTCATTCCAAAGACCACCTCATACAAGAACAGATGAATCCAAGAGGCACTCCTGAATTTCCCTCTAAGGCCATTGTCAAATCTTTGTGGTTTTATCCACCCAAATCTCTGTTACCGCATAAACGAGAGGCCAGAACACAACAGGGCCTCATTCTCAAACTACCCCCCCTACAAGTATAAAAGCTGAATATGTCCCTTTAAACTGGGTATATTTTACACTTCTCAGATTTCCTTTCTCACAGCTACCTTCAGTAACCCCCCTTCTGAGCACTAACTGTGTTAAAACAAGGTGCAATCCACATCTGTGTGATTAATCCACAGTGTCAGAGAAAATCTGCTCATTCTGGACATGACCAAACTCCTCCATCGTTCTCTGGTGACAAAGCATTTCCCTGACATGTCAGGCTGCTCCACAGCCCTTCCAACATCCCTCACTGCATACTGTCCAGGCTGCTCCGGTCAGGATCCCTCCATAAGGAACTCATTACCGTTATTACATGCTGTAAACCATATCCGTCGATATGAGGACAGAATGGCGTGCGCTTAAGTGGCAGCGCAGTATTAAGACTGTGATGCATGTAGTGTATTGTAACGTCCATCAGTCGTCTGGCTGTGTTTAATCTGCTGCCTGGCTGCTCTGCTGACAAGGCTTGATGCCCTGGAATCAGGCACCAGCTTGCATCCATGACAGAATATAACCGTCATCTACAAATTGTGAAGAGAATTTTGGTAATATATGTACATAAGAGGTTGAAACATCACTATTCAGGCATGCAGTGGGTAGCAGATTGAGGTAAAAGGATCTAAAGGTAACGAATGTAATGAATGGCTGAATAAAGAAGTATTTAAGAGATTTTTTTTCTGTTTTTGGTGCGTCAAACTTGCTCAGGTTAGAGTTATAAAAGCTCGCATTAAAAAGAAGAAAAAAAGAGAAAGAAATGTAAAACACAGCAGCCTGTTCATGTAATCCGCTGTGACCTACAGTTTCACTCAGTTATTTGTTTTTCGCGGCTGCAGTTTTACTAATTCTTCCTGCTGTTTGAGGCGACTTTGAACAGCTGTCTGTCAAAAACAAACTGCACAGGAACAGGAATACTAATTAACTTTAAAGTTTTTTTTAAATTCATACCACTCCGACATCAACCCACAACGGAAGTTTAATATGTCCCACAGATGTACAGGAGCTGGAGTGGATCCCGTCTCTGTCACGGGAAGTTCAGGAAATGGGAGCTTCTTACCTCGGATCAGGAAACCTCATACAAACCGCAGTGTTATTATGTCATGTGCCACGCTGCAGTGTTATCCCAGCCTGATGCCAGCAACCCCCCCCCACACACACACACACACTTTAATTCCCCAACACCACACAGGGCTGATACACTGCAGTAATCCTGAGCAGAGGTGAGCACTGCCCGTTCATACTGCTTACTTTGAGATAATATGAGGATTTATGGTTGAAAAAGCTAATAGCTGCTAGTTTTACCTCATGAAAACACCTTTTGTTTTTTATCTATGTATTCCATTTATTTTACTTCATTATGAGGTAAAGGATGACAAACTCCTTTCCACAGGCAGTAATTATGGGAAACAAACAAAGATTGCTCCAGTACCTTCACTCTTCACACTTTATGTGATATTTTTATTGCATCAGTAATTAATTCCATATGCATGGTAGGACCGAATACTGTTTTTCTTTTATATGAATTTTTTTATGTTTTATCCACCTTATAGGAATACTACTTCTAATTTTGTTGCATTTGCAATAACAATAATGGCATTACTATTATGAATGTTGGGAAAGTATGTAGGTTGAGGTGCAGGGGGAATAAAATATTGTTTATATAGGGTCATAATTAAGGCCTTATTGGACAAAAATAGCCATTATCAGCCAAACACCTGCAAACAAATCTCCAGCTAAATGTAGCTATGCTTGGTTTTACCCATTTCTAACATCTTAATTCCTAATGTAAACCTTAAAACGTCCGTTAAAACGGCCCTTTCCCACTTTCTGCACCACTAACCATGACTGCCAGCCACTTGCTCTTCCTGCTTGCCTTTTTGCCAACCCCAGCTAGTCCAACTGGATCTGCTGTTCACTGTTGCAGTCTTATTGTAGGCGCTATAAGCTGCTGAACACCCAGTAAAGCCCCAAAGGCCCTTTCTAGTGCTGCCTAATCCACCTCATTGTGTGACGCCTACCAGCTATTCAACAAGTCTTAACCTCACACGCCCCCGACACAATCCCCTACTGCTCTAATGTTGGGGATCTGTTCCTCTGGGGCTGATGTCACAAGGTAAAGTAATATGGTTATTTACAAGGTTGTTTTGTGCAACGTGATGTGTAGATAATGCTGGGCTGGAGGGAGGCCAATGAAGAAATGGAAACTACTGTAGGGTTTGGCAGATATGGACTTTTTAAAGATTGGGGGATCTGAGTTCACTGAACAATATTTCCCGGTATTTAGTGGCTTAACTTAAAAATATGATTTTTAACAAAAAAACTAATTTTTCAAATATAAAAGCTGATAACAGAATCTGTATGGATGCACATGCTGCTTCGTTCTTGGGAGGTAAAAGAAGCTATGGTTCTGGGCATTAACCCTTAGAACTCCAACTCAACTTTTTTTTTTTTTTTTATATTTTTGCTCCACCTGGTTTTGTTTTTATGCAAAAATGCATGTTGAAGCTGAAGCCTTTTAATCCCAGTCACCATGGCAACATGATGTTTTCAGGACAGACTCAGTTGTCAGATTATGAGGCTGAAATGATGTAAAATTAATGTATCAATAGATATAGCAGCATAAAGGCCAATCAAAACAAGAAAACAGAATTATTATTTCCATGTATACTCATTTCCAGTTATTTCTGCTTCTATTTACCTCCTATGTTCACTTTATTCCAGCCATTGAGGATCGTTATTTTTCTTCTTTTCAGAAACACATAGAACTTCCTGCTCACTTGTTGATCTTTAGCTGCTCCTGATTGGACATTACTCTCAATTTAATCTCTCTGATTGGTGGAAAGTTGACAGGAAGTGGTTTCATCATAATTTCCAGGTCAAAATAGAGGTCTCTTAGCAGCACTAAGAGTAGTGATAGTGATCCTTCATTGTGGATTTACCGTCTGAATAAACACTGCATTTTGTGGCTGGATTGTAATCCTCCTGAACGGGATATAAATGCCTGGAAAACTTCTGAAAATTACCCAAAGGGTACGCTATCCATCACAGAGTTACACACTACCGTTCCTGAGAACCTGATAATGATATAAGCGAAGGCGCTCGGGAGTGCCGGAGATCTAGAGGAGTTTTAAGGGTTAAATGTCGGTGAAAAATGAACAAAAAAAGAGCTTAGTCTCCAAGTATCTGCATGTACAGCAGATACACACTTCAGAGTCATTGTGCTGCTGGAGTTGACTCTGTCTGTCGGCTGGGATATCACAGACGGCCAGACTTCAAAAGAATATACAAGTCAACACAAGATGCAGGGCTGGAAAAAAGCTATCAGTGAAACAACAGCAGATGCCACAGCCTGAGATAAGAGAGGTTTTTCAGGCCACAGTGAGGGGGTGGGGGTGGGGGGGTCAAGGAGGAACATTTAACTATAATTTTGTTTTTTATTTTTCCAAAATTTGACACATTTTCCAACACAGCAGCAAGTTAATGTCTCATCAGCCAGTGGGACATACTGCAGGAACGGCCAGTAAAGTCTCCGGTCTGCACCCTCGGCTGTGAACAGGCCTTAATCCTCTTATGCTCTCACACAAACACACACAGATGCCAGTATACACACTTTCATTTTCATACAAACACACAGCCTAAATCTACTCTCAAATGGAAACTACAACAAATGATGTAGCTGGAGCTGAAAAAGCCTCATCGACACGTCGTCTCAGGTCTGCACGCTAGTTACATTAAAGTCTTATTTTAATCTCATTCATCACCTCTTCTTGTAATCTATCATAAAGAAATGCTGAGATCAACACAACAGTATTAGTAGAGCATTATAGCAGGGTAAAAATAACATGAAATAGGCTATAAGCAGGTTTTTACTGCTGTCATCTTTTCTGTATATCTGAACTCTCTTTTGTTTCTGAGACCGAGTACATTTACTGGCCCTTTATTAACCCCAGGCTCTTAGGTCTATCTGCAGTGACCAAATCAGACACATCAGGACATTTTAGACACCTAATAAACCTTTTTCATAGTACAGATTAGTTATTCATTGATTTATATCTCTTGCAAGAAGGATAGATATCAAAGGATATTTCAATCTGCAAGGTAAAGATGCCTTCAAAGAGAAAAAAAACTTCAATGCATGGCAAAGAGAAAGTTCCTGTTTTCCTGTTTCCTGCTGCCCAGTTCCCCTGTGTCTGCAGATGTTAGCCTGGTTCTGACACTGGGAACAACACACTCCAGTCCTATCCACATTATTGACATTATGCATACACCTGATGACATTTTTGTTTTGTAGCTCTTGGCATGAGAAAGAAATATACAAACAATGAAAAACAACCCATATATACAGTGTAAACACATTATAAATGTGTGCAACGGCGTTGCAGCTGAAAGATAGAGTAAGATGAAATGAACAGTCCCAGTCTTTAAGACATGTAAGAGTCCATTCGGTCATCTTTCACTTTATGTCTTTGGATTTAGCCAGCTAAAAGAAAAAAGGGATGATAATGAAAAATCTGTGTATATAGGCAATGATCTTTAAATAATATTTTTTTCAATTTTTTGGTTTTGATGCTGTGATACTGGAATGATTTCTAAACATCTGTTTTGATGCATAAGTTGTTTACATGTGGGAGTATTTAATTGAGGTTTTCAAAGCCCAAGTAATGCCTGGAATAAGACCCTGAATCCAGATCAAGACGTCTGGATGAAGTGCAGGAGCAAAGAAGGGGTAAGTTGGAAGCATTTTTTCACTCAATCATCATGGGGTATTTTAAATCAGAGGCAAAAAAACATGATTAAATGCTGGTGAGATCCCAGAGATATGTGGTGCAGAGCATTTTTTCACCAAGACATGGCTGCAGGAACATATCCAGACTCCAGAGACTCGCTACGAGTCTTTCAGACTCTAAGGGCTTCTGCAGACAAAGCGGTAAGAGTAAAGATGGAGGTGTTGCAGTGGAGATTTTAAACTCTCTCTGCAATTTTGTTAATGGATTTCTATTTTGTTACCAGCTTATTAAATCCCCCCCCCCCAATCATTCATACTCCAACTATATAATATTCCTTTAGGGATTAATCAATCCAATTCAGTTTTGTATGACTCCTCAGTATCGTCCACATTGGTCATAACAAAACCAAAGCTCTTTATATATTCAATTTAATTAGATTATGTAGCAGAAATAAGTGTAAATGAGGAAAAAGTGTAAATATGTAAATAGTTTCTGTTGTGTGTTTGTTTCAATGCAAATATTTTTTCTCCTGAAAGCCATGACTTGACAGAATGATATGCAGATGAGAAAAGGCTTGGTCGCTGTTGATCTGTGAGTTATTTCTACACAGTAGTGTTGCTTCTAGATGTAGTTGTATATTGAAAAACAAACACAAAAGTGGAGCAAAAATAGCCCAAAAAAATGGCTTGAAGTTTTAAGGGTGAATGATTAATATTACCAGAGCAAACTTGTCTTCTCTTTCTACCTTCATGAAGCTTGAAGTATACATATAAGAAGAGCACTTCTAAGGTTCTGACATACAGTTTGAGTGTTCTGTGGTGAAATGAGATGCACCATGGAGAAATGAGGATCAAAGAAAATACAAATTAGTTTTTTATTAGTGGCCAGGTAGCACCTCATTCATTCACTTTTCATTCTGTCCATCCATCTCTCTCTAAAAGACTCAAATACGGAGTACATATTTATCCCAGCTGATTCTTTTAGACCAAATTGTATTTACGACACACCTCCTCTTTAACAGCACTATTTTCCTGTATTTTGGGGATTTCATGACGTGCCAAATGTTTTCTGTTAGTGAAAGGTCTGGTGCTCATTTGCATTAATATGCACATAAACTGCTGCAACAAGACAGAAAAAGAACCGCTCGACTTGCAACACTTAAAGAGGGAAAGAGACTTTGTTCTCTGGTCAGACCACCGTTACACTGCCGAATATTCACCCTGACTTGCATGCAGCTTTAAGTTTCAACATACCAAGCACCAATAGTATATATGAAATTATATCCAGAGTAGACATCATAGATGTTCTACACATGAAAGCACGTCATCATCACTATAAGCTGTTGCTTTGCACAATCCTTAGAAAGCTGTCCAGTTGGACGACTGAGCCCACATTAGGGGGAAAGCTCATTAACATCTACCGGAGATCATCCTGATGGACTGTGAAAAGCCAGGCTTAACACACCCTCCTGTGTAAAGGAGAGCACACATTAATGCGGATGGAGACACACATACCATACACAGTATATCAGCAGAGATGATGTGCAAATGGAGCCACATGCTGGACGTTAAAACCTCTTAAAAATCTGGATCAGGTTTAATGAATGTTTTCATATTTGCCATTTAACTGGGAGCATTTTCAGTAAAGACACCAGGGTTAGCGCTAATAAAGGCTGAGTCCTGATTTCATCAACACTTTAACTAATTATCCACCAGTCTACCTACATCTAAAGCATGTTACACTCCACCGTCTCATGCTTAAACTTCACAGGGCAGCAGCTACTCCCATGAATCATGTTAGTCAACAGGTTGCGTGATTAAGGAACAAGTGAAAAAGAAAATAACTGATTCATGGGGCTAATTCAGGCCCCTGAGCAGGGACTTTCTCTTGGTCTTCTCGGACCATATATTCTAAGCTTCAGCAGCTCCATATACACAGCTGACCACAACTTTCCCAGCGGCTGCTCATTAGAGTGTGTTATAAAGGGTGCCAACAACAGGCTGAGACACTCCTGACACTCTATGTGGGCCGCTTTGAATTAGGCCTCTAATGAAAAACTAGTGGTGACCGAGACTTTGACTGCCTACTTACCCAGAGCAGACTGACAGCCGCCTCACCACCGGACACGTTTGGAACTACTTTTATAGGCCGACTGCTGCTCTTAGCGCAAAAAGAGAGCAATAACAGACCCAGACTGGTCTTTAAGATATATGTTGTATGAGCAGGTTCAGATTTAGTTTTTTTGTGAATTCAAGAAACAGAAATGAGAGTGAACACAGATAAAACTGTAAATTAAAATATTCCTAGATTTTCTGAATGAAAGACATGCATGTTAGCAGCAACAATGATTTATTGGAAGTTGATTACAATTTATTATTGTTGTGTGATACTGTTTTTATCACGTGTTGCTCTAAAACCTCCATGTACCTTTCAGCATTTAATACCTTCAAAAGTCTTCACAGTTTTACATTGAGGAAAACTTTTCTGAAATTGTTCCACAATTTTTGGACACGGTTTGTCACATCGGTGAACCTCATGTTTGTACCCCCTTATCCATCCCTTTAGTTCTGCTGCTATAGGCCAAGGCTGCTGGGGGGGGCGTCCCATGATGCACTGGGCTCTACTCTGCTCTCTTTACTCTCCATGTAGAAACATCTGACATTGTTGTTGTCATTCATTTGTGTTTCTCTTCTTCTTTCTCAGCAGGTATCCCTACGTCGCTGTCCTCATACCTCCATGCGTCTTTTACTTTGCTATGGTTGTTAAGTCAGTTCCTCCACTAGTGGGCAGTGCTGAGTTCACAGTTCACTCCTGCGATCCAACATCAGTTTCAGACACCGGTTGGTGACAGTAACGCATCAACCGGTGCATCCGCAAGGACCCCGAAAACGGACCAAATTACACACATACGACGCAGGAGACGAACGAAAGTCTCCATCCATCTGGATATCTGTCCTCTGTGTTGAGGATAAATGGGCCTTTTTGCTGCTGGTTGACGCCTCTTTCCTGTCCTCCCCAACCCGAACCGGTCCAGGAGGGTGGCCATCCTTCCTGGTTCTGGTCCTGATGGAGGTTTTCCTTCCTGGTTCTGGTTCTAATGGAGGTTTTTTCTCTTCACTATCTCCTCATGCAGCTCAGAGTGGAGGATTGACTCAAAGAGAAGATTCAATTATTATTTAATTATCTATCTCCCTAGGTTTGACGTGAATGGTTGTTTGTCTCTTTGTTGGCCCTGCATAGACTGGTGACCTACTCAGGGTGTATCCTGCCTTTCAACTGCTAATTGCTGGGATTGGCTCCAGTCCCCCCCCGCTACCCTGAGTTGGATTAAGCGGTGCAGAAAATGAATGTTTTTTTTTCACTTCCCCAGGTATTTAGTTTTTCTGAAATAAATGACACAGTGTAATATGTTCAGACCCATCGTCATGTTGTCCCCCTTTATCTGCCCACCTTATCCTGGTGGTCTCTAAACCTTACAAAAACGAAACATAGACAGATAAAAATACTAATTCCCAGTCACTCAGACTAAGTTTCCAACCTATTATGATCAATAAAATATATACCATGAAATGTAGTATCCATCCCTCCAGTTTGTCATCCATCTGTCATCTGTCAACAAATCTCCATTTTGCAAATATTTAAGTGCTTGAGGCCACATAAGCTTTTAAAGTCATGTGATTTCAACAGGAATCAACTTCACGGAGTTCTCCCTGTGTAAGCACTTTGAGAGAAAACTGCTTATCATGGGGCAGACCATTGAAATATAACCTGAACACGTGTACATAAGGTTTGATGTCTTTTGACAAGCATGTTGGGAGAATCCTGTGGATGGTTTTGGACAGGAGGGCTGGTCTCAGCTGAAAAAGGTTGCTGGTGTTGGTGTCTGTTGAGAAAACTGATGGACAGCACAGCGTCAGGAGGCTGTCGCTTCGCATCACATCACAGATCTGACCCGCTCCACATCCATGCCAAGGTAAGAGCTAGATAAAGCTGGACACTCTGTGTGTGTGTGTGCGTGTGTGACAGAGAAATGTGCTCTTATCAGACTTTTCAGCATTAACATGAGCACACTTCAAAGAACACCTATGTATGTAGTAAAGGAAATGACTGTCATGTCCGCTGCTCAAACTTTTTCCAGCATTGTACTCAGGTGGAATAATTTTACTCGAACCGATGCAAAGCTTTTTTGGTTGGAAGCACAACACTGTGCCATCAGTGCCTGATTTATTGAAATGTGCAATGAAAGACACTTTCAAATATGAAAAATTTCAAAATAACATTTTTTAAAAACAAGTTGAATGATAATAATCCATGACTAAATTCATATCAAACCTTTTCTCATCCCTAAAATGACACGTGTTAATATCATTAAAGACATCTTCTCCAGTGATTCATCAATAAGTATCACTTCCATCCAATCGGCCTCAGTCCATGTCTTCTTCTCTTCAGCATACAGTAACCTAGTTTTCTTCTGTTCTGGTATTTATGATGCAGCATATTTGTCTTTTTCATAAATAAGTATCATTATCTTCATTTTCTCGCTGGTCCCAAACACAGACTTTCGTTTCTTCATCTCTTTTGTTGTACATTTTCTATTTTCAGACATACTGCTTTGAGTTTTCGGTCCCGATCCTTTGACGTATGTATCTCTTCCTTTAAATTCTTCCCATTTTATTTCAACTTGCTCTGATGTTAGAAACAGCTGACCTGGAACGACCCCCATCTATTGGCACAATTTGTGTTGAGCTACCATCCTGAGAAGGTTTCGACTGGCAGCTGTCTGACTTCCTATCAGGCAGTCAGGTGCAACAGCTTGTTAAGGTCTGGTTTCACTCTTTTTTAACCACAGAGGAGTTTGCATATTGAAAATTAAACTTGACATTTCCACAAATTCTTCCTCATTATTGAATGATACTCAAAGAAAATGATTACCATTTCATTGAACTGTTTTGAGTTAGTTTTTTTAAAAAGCTAGATTGTTCAGCTATTACAGTTTTGGGAATCTCTGACTAAAATTCCTCCAAGAGTGGTTATTCTGTCACTTCTGTCAGGTTTTGCATGTGGGTGATGTGAGTAGGAAATAAAACTGAGAGACTTTATCCCATAGTCATGTTTCAAAAAATCTTCCTCTATCTTGTAACCACACATCATGTCTAACATTAAACTGTGCAAACCAGGTGTAATGTTGACAATCAGCACTGAGACACATTACTGAGTCTGATAGTGTTCTGATGAAATGTTCACAATATCCCAAAGTTTTTTTCTGAATGTAGCCACAATACCCCCCCCCCCCCACACACACACACACACACACACACACGCACACACACACATATGCACATTTCTTAGTGAGGCTTTTCGTAGAAAAAGTGTGAAACCAGAGTTGAAGCAAATGAAAGCAAACTCATGTAGAGCTACAGAGCTGGTAAGAAGAACAAGGTTCCATTAAGTCTAACACCAATGTACTATGGGTACTTGTGTACAGGTTAACCCTGAGAGACACACAGAATACACTCTGTGAGCAAAGAGTCAAAAGGGAGAGACTTCAGCTCAGCAAAGAGCAGCAAAAGTCTCTAAAAAGCTGCTTCTAGGGGAAAGGTAGAGCATCCATTACAAATGCAGTAGCTTGCCTCAAAATACAGCAGAAAAGCAATTTTTCAGGGGAACAAATTTTCACTAATAAGTTTGAATGAACTGAAAGTTCAATTTTAGGTAAAAGGTAAGCTTTTAACTGAAGGTTTGTCCTGTCTTTGAAGAGGTTAGATCTGGGTCAAGAGGAGAGCAGAGGATGCATTCAACAATGTAATCCACTCATACAAACACTCAAAGTACTCTTTGGTAGTCTATCCATGGAGCAATTTGTTTTTATCATGTACAAAAAATACAGAGAGGCCATAGTTTAGGCATTTTATGTTTTTAAAATCTAGCTAGAAACAGTACTGACCATGTAAAGATTCAATAAAGACATTGAAAAGCATTTTCCTGGGTTTTGATAAAGTTCAAATCCACACAAAACAACCTGAACCATAAAATAACTACCATTGCCATCCTCTGCTAGAACATTACTGTTTGTGGGCCATTCTAGCTCATTCTCTAAGTACTGAATTAGATGTCCTTATATTGCTTTTTTTTATGTGGAGTGGAAGAGAGAGACAACAGTATCTCTATAGCATCATGGAGAATCTTCTCATGCATCAGCACTAATTGTTTTAATGTGGCGTAATTGTGGATGAGCTTTCATCTCTGACATGAGGCTGCAGAGATCCTCGATGCACAGATCGTCATTAATACGGATGCAAAACAAATAACGGCACAAATCCAAGTACTATTTTCATTTCTTGGTCTGTGTTTCTAGATCTGAACAGATTCATATCAGTGCTAACCACCTTCATTTTTCCTTCAGTTTCAGATACTTAACTCTTTTTCTACTTTATATTGTCAGGACAAACATATTAAAACCCAACCACATCTATAAAGTGAGATACTCAACACTTCTGCCCTCTTCAGGCATTTTTATCCAATTTTCTCATCTCTCTTTTATAAAAAAAATATCAGCTGTGTTTTGGCTAATGGTAGGATAATTTTTTGCTACAACTCTTGTTTTAAGTAAAATGTTTAAATCCAATGTCTTTTTCTCTCATGTCTTTTACACTGATGATGTAATTTGCTCCCTCTGGTGACCTTTGTGCCCACAAATATCCATGCATAAAAACTGCTATAAAATCATCAAACATGAAATTTTATTTCCTTTTTTTTTTTTTTTTTTTTAGCTTTTTTTAACAACTACAGACCTGCTCAAAACTACCAAACCTTTAATCATTTTTAGGATTTTTATCTTTAAGATGTCAGTTTTATTATTAGAACTATTACATGATATAAAAAACGCCACAAAAACTGAATTATTTTCTGAAAGTAGGGAGCTGGGTCTTTAGTGGTGATAAGAGTCTTGGATATGTCATAAGCTGCGTTTCCATCACAGTTTTTCGCAAAATAAAAGCGATATTTCTTCAATTTTGACAAAGTAAATTGCGATATGACGGTGTTTCCATTGAATGGGGTTTAGCACATAAGCTGCAATTCTCGTAAAATCCCGTCCCGAGAGACTTCATTTTGAGGAAGATGGAGACACTAAATGTTTTATGTTCTGGAACATTTTGCTTTTCTTTGTTATCAAGGATGACGGTTATATTTTTCTGTTTAATTATTAGTAAAAATATTCCCATCTCCTACTCCGTTCATACATTCCACGCCATCTTTACTCCAAACAAACTGGTCACGTGACCCTCTACGTCACGTCTGGTGAAGTGGAGATGCGGAAAAACTGTTTCCATTACACTTTTGCCAAATACTTCTCTATCGATACTTCTGAAAAACCACCTCCTGAGAGTGTAAAAATGTTTTAGCGATATTTGAGAGGTTTTTCGAAATGTAGGTGTTTCCATTTCCAGATTTTTATTGTGATAATTAGGTTTTGCGCAATTCTAGGGGTAATGGAAACGCAGCTATTGATTAGGAGCAGAATTAATTTGATCTCATGTTAATTTTTTTTATGTAGTATCAGTTTTTTGTGTACCAAATTCAGCCCCATCAAGGGGAGATCATTAATTAGTTTTCTTTAAATGCTAGGTATTTGACTCATGAGTTCTTTGTTTATTTAGTCTTTTGTTTAATTACTATTACTTTTGAGTAACTGTTGTGTTTTGTTTCTTTTGTCGTTAGATTATTTGTAAGTATTTGTTTTCAATCTTGTGTTGGACTGGTCTGATCAGTATTGAGGTTCCTTTTGTTTCGTGTTTGTTAGATCAGTTAGTTTCTTTAAGCACTTAGTTTGAAGTTCTTCTTTCTGTTAAGTTACCGATATGACTCGTGATTAGTTTTGGTCATTTGACCTTCTTTAAACCTTAAAACTCAAAGCCAATTTTTTTTCCTGCTATTTTTGGTCCATCTGTTTCTTTTTTAATACAAAACTGCATGTAGAAGTTGAACTCTTTTAATTCCAGTCGCCATGGTGACTTGATGTTTTCAGGACAGCCTCAGCTGTCAGATGTAAAATAAACGTATCAATAAATATAGCACCATAAAGGCCAAGCAGAACAAGAAAACTTTGTAGAAATAACACACAGATCAACAGTGACCAAGCCTTTTCTCATCTGCAGATAATTCTCTCAAGTTTTGGCTTTCAGGAGAAAAAATAGTGGCATTGAAACAAACACACAAGAGAAACTATTTACATATTTACACTTTTTCCTCATTCCCACTTATTGGACATTAAACTCAAATTAAGCTCTCTGATTGGTGGAAAGTTTAACAGGAAGTGCCTTCATCCTCATTTCTGAGGTTTCTTAGCAACATAATAGTGATAGTGATGAAAATGTGATAAAAAATGGTATTATCATTGATCAGTTCAGTTGATCACCTAAAGGGTAAGCTATCACAATTTACCCCCAAAGAGTTGCACTCTACCATTCCTGAGAGACAGGTGATGATAGAAGAGATCGCCCTTGTGGACATTAAAGGCCTTGTTCTTTTGTCGTTTTTGTATAAATGTTAACCTTTTTTGGCTAAATAAATCGTAATTTTTTTCTGAAATCACCAGTGTTCTTATGCTCACCAGCATGGTCCCTCACAGTAAAGTCTTTTCAATCAATTGGACAGATATTTTGTTTCTTTCTCCAAATTCTGAACCAGTAAATGATCAGAAGTAGAAGTCAGCAGCATCAGATGGTGAAACAGATTGTAAAAAAGCAGCCTGGATGCAGTTTGAGTGATGGGTCATGGATCACACTGAGTTCACTGCTGCAGACGCTAACAACAATTGCTTTGCTGCAGATTCGGTGAAGTGGATCGCTCTGAGCCACAAGTCCATTTCTAATGCTTTGCATAAAGTGTGTCTCTAGTCCTCTTGTTGTCTGCCCGACCCAAAACAGAAACAGGAACAGGGCTTAAAAAAGTGCTTCCTACCACTCTCACCATCTTCCTCTTTCTCGCCCTAATTCTCTCTCACTCTTCTTTTCCGTGAACCCTTACAGCTCTGTGGACGTGTGTTTCCCCTGAGCGAACTGTTAAGTGCAGTCTCCAAAAAAAAAAGAAAAAATACACAAAAGCCCATTTGCAGTCAGCCCGAGCTCCATGCTCACCGTACACACAAGCGCATCGTGACACTAACATGCGTAGACACATATATAGACAATTGCATTCACACACTGAGACCTTCACACATGTAGACAACAACTCTCACAAACACACACTCTTTTCACACTTCCCTCTAGGCAAACGAGGCAGAGTGGCAGAAGCGAGGCTGGGATAAGTGATACAATGATATCCAGGCCTGACTTGTCAGTGGAGTTGAGAAAGAGGATGAGGAGGATGAAGAGAAAGAGGGGCGGGCAGTGGCAGCTCTGAATGCAGGAATTATTCTTCATCGTCTCACTGCGTCGCTGCACATTATGCTCAAACTCTTGCCTGGCAACGTAGGGAGAGAGAAAAAGAGGTTTGAAAGGGAAGGTGGGGGAAGCGCTGAAGGGCAGCTATAACGACCACACTGCTTTCACACTCGCCACCTCTTCTCTCAGCACCACGCTCTCTGGCTTTAGCCAGGCTTGCATTCCACTTTCTGTCCTTTCACTCGGAGCCTGGCATCTTTTTCTACCCTCTCTTCCTCCCTGGGTTTGTTCTGTCTGTCATAGCAGGGCTGAGAAGCTTTGAGGAAGAGAGTGCACTCGTTTGCTTTCTCTCTCTGGCTTTCTTGTCCCTCTTTAGTTAAAGTGAGAGGACAACATGACCCTCTGGGCATGCTGCAAAATGATTAACTAATAGTTCAGAGTTAGTCAAGTATCCAAATGGCATGTATGTGTGTACGTAGCACTCATAAACATGGGCTTGGCTATTTCAGTCATATTCTCAATGACTCTGTGCACAATATACATTCAGCCATCTGATGGCTGGTAGCTAAAAGCTTGCCATATTTACGTCAATTCAAATGTAAGAAAGTGAAAGACCTCGAAAGAGGGGTGGATTCACTTTTCTAGTGGGTATGTCTCATTCATTATTTATTCAGAAAGCTTACTGGACAGACTGAAAAGAATTTGGGGCTCATGACACATCAGATTGGCATGTTGAAAACCCAAAGTATTATGTTCAGTCGGTTTGAGAAAACCAAAAGCAGACACATTCAGCTCTTTGATGACTTTCCTTGCCTTCAAATAGCTGTTCTACAAATTCATGTCTCCCAGTTACTGTTAGATTACAGTAAGTTAGTGACTTCATGATGGATATACAGCAATGATAACCCTTTAAACTCCTCTAGATCTCTAGCACCCTGAGTGCTATCTATCTATCGTCTCAGGAACGGTAGTTTGTAAGTCTGTGGGGTAAATAGTGATGGATAGCTTACCCTTTAGGTGATCTATGGAAGTTTTCCAGGCATTTATATCCCGTCCAGGAGGTTTACAATCCAGCCACAAAATATAGTGTTTATTTAGAGACTCTATATGGTAAATCCACAATGAGTGATCCATGATAATACCATTATTCATCACATTTTCATCACTATCACTACTATGTTTGAGGGTAATGTCCAATCAGGAGCAGCCAAAGATCCAGTACTGTTAGTAATAGAATCTGTTTTCTTGTTTTGGTTGGCTTTTATGGTGCTATATCTACTGATACATTCATTTTACATCATTTTAGCCTCATACTCTGACAACTGAGGCTGTCCTGAAAACATAACGTCGCCTTGGTGACTGGGTTTAAAAGGGTTCAACTTCTACATGTAGTTTTATATTAAAAAAACAAACAAAAAAAGAGGTGGACCAACAATTGCAAAAACTGCCTTTAAGTTTTAAGGGTTTATATACAGTAAACCCTATCTAAGTTTGTGTGGATGATTGCAATATTGTAAAAATCCACACCAAATCCTCCTGAACCGAATGAATAATTGTTTCATGGTAAAAATAGGAAGATTTTCGAGTCACAGCTCTATATCACCAACTTCAAAACACCAAAATAAGGGAATACCTTCCGGAACATACCATTCATCTCACACCGACTCGAGATACTCTGGTTTCCTATTTGAAATTTTGTCAATAATCTGTATCTCCATGATGCTTTAGTATAAACAGATGAAATTGAATCATTGTCAAAAGGAAATGCTGGGGGTCATGGTGGTGGTGAATATGTGATTCTATTAATCTGGCCAAGTATTAGAATATTACAAAGAAAAAAATCTAAGCAACTCAGCATAAACATTGGAAACTACCTGGTCAGATTTCAGTTTTTTAATGTTTGTCTTACTTACCTTTACAGGTTTAAAAGAATATGTGAAGTTTTAAAAATAATTTGTCTTGTTATTCCAGTCATCTGACTAATAGCACATAATGTATTCAAGGCAGATTTATGAAAACAAACTGAAGATCTCATGTCATGTATTTCATTGCAATTATTCCTAAAAAGCACCTATCTTACCTGCACTCTATCAGTAAAAAGCCTAAAAAATCTTCAAATATTTCCTAAAACCAACGACTGCATACTGTTTATGAGATACTAATCAGCCCATGAAAACACCACGAGAGTAAGAAAGAGAGTTCAATACAAAGTTTTTTTTTAAGCCATCAAACTGCAGAACAGCATGTGGAAGTAAATTGAGCTGAAATGAATGTAGTGAAACAAGCTGGTCTGGTTTTATTGTTTCCATTTCATCTACCGTCCCTTCCAAACTATGGCTTAGAGTTGTGGAAAGATGGCTGATGCATCCAGCTTCATTAGGGGTTAGCAGAAAATGATTGTGGTACAGTTATTGAAGGTGCTCTTTGCATAAAAAAAAGTCTAAAACTCAAAGGTCCATTCTTATTAAACTCGACAATCAGAAGATTTTCATCTTCCTCGGCTACTTACCAAGTACAGTAATTCTCCAATAAGATCCAGAGTGGCTGAATTATGGGATAATATTTCTCATCTAGCAAACAGGTGTCCTACTGTAGAACGTTTTAAGAAATGTTTAGAAGATCAATTGATTGCTGATCTATAATCTTTTATGTAAGGACATATTCATTTAAACATTACTTTGTTTTTACAATTTGGATGTTTAGTTTTTTATTGCCAAATATATTGTCTTTAAGACTTAATCTATTCTTTTTCCTCATAATTGCCTTAAAGTTGGAGCAGAGATATACAACGTATATCCTTTAGGGGTGGACTGCATGTACCTTTAATACAATCTTATACCATTAGATGTGAAGCAAGTTATCAACATTAGAAGAAGAAGGGGAAGCAGTAAGCAGTGCTAGCAACAGCATATGAACAAACTGGCCACAAGCAGAGAAGTCATTGAAAAGCACAGTAATCACAGCAAGGCTGAAGCTCTTTGCAAAAAGTACTGGGATAGATTTTTTTGCATCAATAAGGCAGAATCTATAAGTGAAAAGAGTCTGTATGTTTGCTTTTTTGTGCTAAAACCCGAGCTAATCAAAAAAATGGTAACCTGTACATGTGTAATGGTAGCTGTGCTATATGACTGGCATTCATACAGAGATAAGCTCCTCTTATTTTTAGTTGGCTATATACAGATCATTGTCTTAAGTTAAAATAAAAGGAAGCAGAGCTGGATTGACAGGCAACAGAGCTGACAGAGTTGTTTTTTTGTTTGTTTTATTTTTAACCCTCTTGTTAGATAAGCTGAAAAAGACAATAAAAATCTAAGCATACACCTCGTCTGATGATACTCTGATCCATCCAGGTAATCATAACTATGCGGTCCACATTCCCGATGAGTCTCAAACCTGAGTGTTAAATCTTGTGTAGTTTATTCAAAAGATTTACCAGTAACATGAGTATATGTGGATGACAACCAACTGCATATCCACATGTCATCCTTCCCTCTTGGGCTTTTAGGAAAAAGAACTGTGTTTGGTAGAAAAGCAAAAGGAAGATGAAATGTTTATTCTGTACTACACCATCATATTCCCTCTGAACTAGTAGAGTCTGTCCAAGTTAAAAAAAACACACCAGACAATTATAAACTAATACAAACTAAAAATATAATTATGAATGACATATTGTCATCATGTCAATACATCTCCCTAAATGTAAGGGCACTACTACTTTATACTTTTCATCATTAGATGATCTGGTGTGCACTAAATAACTGGCTGGATTCAAAATCTCATTCACTTCTTTGTACAATTACAATCTGAAATCCATGTTTCTGAGAGACTCTGCCTCTCTAAGGTGCTCTTTTACACCCAATCATGTTACTGACCTTGACAATTAATTAATTTATCAGTTTCAACATGTTCCTTCCGCTGTAGTAACATTTACTCTTCCAACTTTTTCAGTTTCAGTGCTGCCATGAAATTCAATATAAGTTCATATTTTTTAAGAAATAGCAAAATATATCACTTTTAATATTTGATATGTTTCCCCCTGTAAATAAAAATATTGGTTTAGGAGATTTTCAGATAATTTAATTCCTCTTATATTTAAAGTTTACACTATATACCAACTTTTTTCAAATAATCCATCTGAAAAATTCCAATGAAATAACAAATTTCCTTCAAGCAAATCTGTTACTTATAATTAATATTTTATTAATTTATCTAAAAAGATTATGAAAAAAAGAAAGACTATTAAACAAATGGAGGGCAGGCTATATATACTCACCATACTTCCTATGCAGTATAGTAGCTACAGTAAAGGCATTAGGGGGTAAGTTTTACATCAACAATGGGCTTCCTACTGTACTTTTTTATCTACTTCATATCTTCTTCATCTGTTTATTACTTTCATATGGGCAGAAATTAAATTAAGAGTGAATATTTGGGTGGATGTATGGAAAATCAGCCAAACAACCATGTTATGCTCACTTCTTGCACACATGTTGCTCTTATTGGTGTGTTACTGTATCATTATGTGTGTTTGTTTAGAAATGAAGCCAACAGACCTCAGGGATGATTGATTGGAAAAGAAGGACCTTGAAGCCTGTGTGAGCTTCCCCCACCCTTCCCCCACTCCCACACACATCCTTGTGTGTTGTTACTCTTATGATGGATATCAGTGTACTAAAACAAGGCTGAATAGCAAAGAAACCAGTCAGTCGGCGGGGTAATAGCATGGCTTTGTGTGAAAGGAGTAAGCGGCCAATTCAAATACAGGATGTATTGTGTGACCATTAAATCAAACAGCTGTCTGAACAGGCGTGCAGTCTAGTTTCCATTTTTCCTTAAAAGACCAATTAATGAGGTTTCTATTGGATGATTTATATTATATCAAGTCTTAAAGAGGCTATTCATTTACAAACAATAGAAAAAATGTGTTTCTTTCTAAGAACAGCTTGCTCAGTCAACTAAAGGCATTAAAAGTGATCACAGACACGGCTCAGCTTTATTGAACACTAGGAAGACTGGTCAAATGTTTGCAGAGATGATACAGGTTCATGGAGCAGCCATGATGGAATACTTTGTTGGAAATAAAATTTGCTTTGTCAATTGCTACCTTTTTCTGGAAAACAGGGGGATGTGAGTATGCAGCACCCCAGTGTTGAGCAGACAGACAGACTGGAAATAGAGCCTCAAACACCACTGCTATGCAATTATTAATTAATCTACTGTGCACATTGCATCTTCATGGCAGGATAAACAGATCCTTCACCTTCAAATCTGAAGAAGAAACACAGAACTCACATAAAAAGTATGAAGCCTTTCATTATGATAGAGACATGAGGTGAAAAAACAGAATATTTTATTTTACATTAGAGATGGCACGTTAATGAGGTTATCATCACGTTAATATTTCAATGAATTAATGCAGACAATTACTTTCTGGTTGGACTGATGCAGCGCTCACATGAACCGGTGTCTGTCCATGTCTCCACACGGGAAACAAGCGCACACCATGAAAACTCATTCCCATCATACTGCACTCGTGTCAAGGAATTACTAAGGAAAGTTTAAAAATAATTTTCACTAGCGCAGGGCGGATTGATCTAAATATCGATACCACGACTAGTATCAGTATCGCCCGATACCAGCGTGACGAATTTGAGATTTTTCTTGTAGTTTCTCTTCTTTACTCCCTTGTGAATGAGAACCAACCAATAGTAGGTTTGCTTTTGTTTAGCTAATTTGCTGTATTGACTATTTTTCTCAAAAAATTGTGATAAAAGGGAATAACAATGTTATTTTATGATTTTGATACGTTATTGATGTTATTTTATATTGTTTACAAACAAAAAGCTTGCTTTTACATTTCTCAGTTCTGCTGTTCAATTTGTTAAACAAATGTTTTATTTGACAAAAATATTTCATCCATCCATCCATCCATTTTCTATACCGCTTATTCCATGCAGGGCCGCGGGACAAAAATATTTGTACTGTTGTATTATGATCATAATCATGATCAATAATTAAAGACAAAAATCATTAAATGATTGCAAAAATGCAAAAAGGTATAGGATTGATACCAAAATTAGCAGTATCGCCCAGCCCTAAATTTTACAGTATTTCTTTAAAGTTTTAAAGTCTTTGAATAACAGGTCACCATCTCGTTACGGATCATGTAACTTTATCTCCTTCTACTTTTATGACAAGAATTATTTCAGAAAATGTTTGAGTGAAAATTAACTGAATATTTGCACAAGTTTGAAGTCAATGTCTTTATTTTTCTATTAAAACATCACTTCCTCCCTTACAGTCTTGAAGTACAAAGAGTCTAATCCTGTACCAGATATTGTTTCCACTGAGTTTAGAAGGAGGGCAGCTTCACAGCTTTAATATTAATCTTGCTGACTTGTTTTCTTTTAATTAATAAATCCTGAAAGTTTATTCATTCTTTGTATTAAATATTTGATTTTATATATTAATGTTTAAGTTCATATTTATATGAAATATTTTAACTGCTACTGTGTAAAGAAAATTCTGCTGTTTTTTGTTTGATTTTAGAAATAAGTGTTTTAAAACAATTGCACTTTTATTCATATAGAGCAGGGGTCACCAGTTCTGGACTTCTTTGGACCAGTGTCCTGCAGGTTTTAGAAGTTTCCCTGCTGTGACACACCAGGTTCTAATCAAATGGTTCTCCAACAGCTTATTGACAAATTCTGCACCAGCCTCATTAATTAGAGTCAGGTGTGTTGCAGCAGGGAAACATCTAAAACCTGCAGGACTCTGGCCAAGGGGTCCAGAGTTGTTGATCACTGATATAGACATACTTTTAATATGAAAATCTGCAATCATCGTTGAATTGTGCACGTAACAATGAGATTAATCGCAGAAAATAATGCAATTAATCCCAATGAAAGATTAAAATCGTTGGTCATCACAAGTTTAGATGCTTTTATGTTCCACGTGGACATGAAATTTCCGGCATGTTAAAAAAAGTTTGTGAATACTTTACAGCAGGGGTGCCCAGCTCTTGTCCTGGAGGGCTGCAGTCCTGCAGGTTTTATATGTTTCCAGTTCCAACACACCTGATTCTCTCCTTAACAGCTTGTTATCAAGTTCTGTCCAAACATGTTGACCCATCAATCTGATTCAGGTGCTACAGCAGGAAATGTCACAATGTGCTCTGCCCCTCTCCTGCTCTGCTGCTCAGCCACACCCCTCATCAGCTGGACTGGCTTCACCTGCTGCTCTCACCTGCTCACCATCTCTAATCAAGGCAGTATATATACAGCTTCACTCCTTTCAG
>JBBBVU010000009.1:1710949-1727745 GCA_037177055.1 Atherinosoma microstoma
TGATCTTATCATGGATCACTCATTGTGGATTTACCATATAGAGTCTGAATAAACACTACATTTTGTGGCTGGATTGTAAACCTCCTGGATGGGATATAAATGCCTGGAAAACTTCTGTTGATAACCTAAAGGGTAAGCTATCCATCAAAATTTACCCAACAGAGTTACACACTACTGTTACCGAGAAACTGGTGATGATTTAAAATTTGCAAGCAGAGATTGAAGGGCTAACAGTCTGACATCACTCTGGCAAAAAAACAAACAAACAAAAAAAACCTTCTAAAGTTTGAGGGGTACAGTATGTATGTGGATCATATGGTTGGGACATGTTGACTTCTGCCTCATTCCAACAGAAAGCCACAAGAAACCAAATCTTCAGGGAAGGGCCAAGATTTTTAAAAAAATATTATGTGTATTGTGTACGAATACCACTGTGAATAAAAAAGAATGGAAACATTTAATACCCCATATCATTTATGTCATTTATCTGTCTACAGTATATGTTGAGGTCTGGGGTCTGTAGAAGGATGAGGCTGGTGTGTACACAAAGATCGTATTTGATATGGTTCCTGCCAGTGGTAATGTTTTAGAACAAGAGGTCCTGATTTACTCGTATTGATTTGGGGAGTTTTTGGTTGAAGACAGCCGACACACATGTTCCCTCACAGACGGTGCTGCATGTCTGCAGGAAATGTGATGAATCTACACGCTCCGAGTGCTCGTGAGGTGGAGAGCCATAACTCATGATAACCACAAACACTTTCAAGTAGAATCTGGGGTCTGGCATTCATTTCTGCTTCCTTTACAGAAGTCATCTTTTGCTTTTCAGTTAAACAGGTTTTAACTGATCTTTTCACAAAAGCTTTAATGTTTTTTAACTTCAACTGCTAAAACACTTGGTAAACACAAAAGTTTTTACATTTACTACTTCCCAAAATCAGTGCAGGTTTGTTTTGTAAAGAATAATCTGAAATGTTATTTCATTAGAGTGTGTTAGAAAGGATTCAAACAACCTTGGAAATGGGAATCTGGTTAATCTTTACACATATTGTACTGGCAGGGGCGAGTCTAGAAAATTTTAGATGGGGGGACAGACCAGGAAAAAGGTGGCCGATGAGAATGAAAACTTAAAAAAAAAAAAAAAAGAGTGACTAGATATTAGGAAGCGAGGATTATTAAGACATACTTTATTACAACTGATGTAAAAAGTAAAGAAAACTCTGTAAAAACAGACAGACAACATTTGTTTAATCAACAATAGTTTTCTAAGACTGACCCTGTGTTGTTTGGCTGTAAACATTGCTACATGAACACTTATACTTCATTAATGACAAGAAAAACTGAGCCAAATCATCAGTTTGATCAGTTTCATCATCATTATTAATGTCTGTTCAACTTCTGACTTTAACATCATCTTCATCTAATGTAAACAGTCTGGACAGACAAATATTATCACCATGGAGACATCTGGTGAGATCAATGTTAAATACTTGGACAGACCTTCCGTCACATGACCCGTAGGTTTCTGAAGAGCTGAATTGAGGTTTCTTGGGTGGTTCCCACCGTCGCCATCTTGGGCAACGATAAGGCGCTGAGAGGGGGGCTATGATGTGAGCGTGGGGATAGATGATTGACACCCATCAAACTCTGAGCTGCCTGTAGCTAAGAGCTAACCAAGCTAACCCGGAGCTAACGGGAGCAAACCAGCTAATGGAGGTAGGCAGGTGAAGGGTAAGGTGTGCTGTTACCTGGCTAAAATCTGCGGTTGTGCTACCCTTTGCCTCCTTGCTGCCAGATATCTGGCACCTGTCAAGCAAAGGGACACATCCCTAATTATGAAGAATTTCAAGATTAAATAACATCTAAACGAACGAGTTATAAAAAACTTCACTCCTCCTACAGTTGTTACAAAGGTAAACTTGACCTATTAAAACTAAAATGGTTTTTGTACCAGGCTGTAAACATGTTTAATTCTGCTGAAGTTGGCCTTTTTAACATGGGAGTCCATGGGGATTGACTCCCTTTTGGAGCCAGCCCCTAGTGGATGAGGGGGGAACTGCAATTTTTGGCACTTATGCATAGGCTTCACAGTTCTCTGCTGGAAGTTGCCGCTTGGGTGAGATGATACTGTTTTATTGCTGCATTATGATCACACTATGAGGTGTTAAAAATACAGAGACAAGTTGAGATGTGTCTGCCTACCTTTTTATATTTCTATTTTTTATAACATTGTTCACATGGAGCTGTCATTTTGGAGCCTAAAAACTCATTTTTTTCTGAACCAGGTCCCGAAGAGAATAAGGTAATCTAAACCCACACCTTGTCCATCTGATCAATAATCGTCCATGTCCTGTGGTTTAGTGAGGTAAAGGAGCAAGTGGAGCTCCAGTAGTTGAGCAGTTCATGTCTATCCTTGTAACCTGGATTGATTTAATTAATGAAGCATGTCTGAGAAAAACCACAGTGCAGATGATTTGTCCCCATTAAAAAAACAAAACAAAACAAAAAGTAAGGCTACACGTTGATAGTTACCTTGACATGCTGTATTCACTTGCACTTGGACATCTGAGTTTTACCAGATAAAGTTCAGGTTACACTGAATGTTTTTTAGAATGTGATTGTCTATCATTGGGGTAGCACCTGGAGGTGCCAGTCAGACTTTAGAGATGGCCTTAGTTTTCAGTATACTCTGATTGCACTTTGTAGATGTTTTTATGTCAGTGCGGTTGGTTAATTATGGCTCAACTCTAACATAGTGCAGGAAAGTGGGAGAAAAGTGACATAAATTAAACACCTTTTCATTCTTTCCTTCATTTCTTTAAAAAAAATAAAAGTTTATGGATGCAGAGCAATTCTTCACTTAACAGGTTATAGAACAAACTAAATCCATTTGATTTGTCATCTGTAGCCAAGATGGATGACAGGAACAAAATCTATTTCCTTTTTTTTTTTTTTTTAAATGTGACCACAACCTCAAGCCATGCATGGCTGTCTACCCCTTAGAGCAGACACAGGAACATATCCTATATGTTCCAGGGCAGAAGTGCTGTGCGATTAGATTAGCCGCCAGAGATTGAAGCCTCTGTCTCTGTATGAATGGATGGAGGAACCAACAAGTCCATCACATTCCCTGAGGATGATGTCTTCATCATGGCTCAAGGCGCAGGAAGACAGTGTGTGTGTGTGTGTGTGTCCTGGGTAAATTTTGATGTAATGTGATCAGTAATGAATTTTGTGTTGCATTAAAGAGGGGTGGAGGGGAGCGGAAGGGATTCGATGGTTGGGGGGGGGGGGAAGCAACTGACTAGTAGTGACCAGGACTCCAACATCTAATCTAATGAAGAAACGGAGAGAGAAACAAGGGGGGGGGGGTCAGCAAAAAAGAGTGATGAGAAGAGAGAGACAGAAAAGAGAAAGAGAGGCTACAAATGAGGTTAAGTCCTAACATGGAGAGAAAGATAGGGGTGGGGTGGGGGGGCAGCAGGGTGGATATGGCAAGAGACGATCAGTCGGGGGGGTTGATAGTCGATGCTAAATCCATTAGGGCCTTGTGACCCCCACTCCCCAACCCAATACCCTCCCCATCATACACCATCCCTGTGGCTGCCTCTATGGAAGCCCCCTGCCCCCCCACAATCGTGTGCACATACACTTAAATCAAAGGAGCTCTTGTTCACTTAAGAAGGGGGGGGGTTCACTGCCGCTTCCTAAATGAGTTAACCATTTGGACTGTCAGGGCCAACGGCATGTCTTCTGCACATGCACACACACACACTCGGGCAAGAAGCCTCACTATTAAGCTAGGCGTGTGCAGATATGCCAAAACTCCACACACAAAGATGAGCAGAGCACGCAGTCTATCCCTGGATCATGACCTGGCAGCACTGAATGCTGGGTAATGTCACGGCTTCCAAACAGGACTCTGTACTGAAAAGATTCATTATGAGCTTTATGATGAAGAACAGGGAGCACATTTCAGGTTAGAAAGTGTCAGGACGTACATGTAAAACTGCAACGCTAAGAATTTTGTTGCTTTAGGTGTGTCCAAAGTCGGTCCTCAAGGGCCGCTGTCCTGTAGGGAATCAGCTGTTTCAAACCTTCCCATCCATTTTTTCAAAGATATTTCATTGATCCAAGTTTGGAAATTCATCATCTGCCTTTAACCCATCTCTAGGAGCAGTGGGATGACTGGCATTCCAGCACACAGGGGGCTGTTGGGGGTTAATGACCTCACTCAAGTGGGTCATCTTCATTGCCAGTCCAGGGACTTGAACTTGGGTCCTCCAGTCCCAAGTCCACCTTGCTAACTTCTATAGGCCACAACTCCCCAATCATTTTTCCTCCAGTGGAAGAATGTTAGGTTGGGAGTTAGAGGCCTACAGTTTTCCATTTAGGGTTTCAGAACAATTAGACTTTAATATTGAGGAAAACTTGACTATTGTGGACTATTATTACAAGCATTAGTGAGACAAAATCTGTCTTCTTTGTGTTCATACAAACTTCTAACAGCAAAGTAGCAATCAATCAAACTGACTACTACCAAAAGTGTACTTCTCTGAGTTAATGTGTTGCCTGCTCATCGAATAGTAACTCCAGTATGTCTGAATATATTTTTGCTCAGAGTAACATATATACTGGGATTTGGCTGCAGTAATCCAAGTAGCCCTTGGACTATGATTGTAAAAACATTGAGCTAAACCACAAAAACACAAGTTTGGGTTAAACTAACCCAGTAAAGAACAATATCAGAGTGGTAACGTCAGGGTGCTGGGCCTTAAATTACAAGCCTGAGGTAAAAGGTAAACAGATAATCTCCGGTTGTGCAGACACCTGTTCATGTCAGGGATTTGTCCGTCTGCCTGTGTGTCAACGTTGCAGTGCAAACGTGTGTCATTCATCCTCAACCAACCTGTAGCAGAGCCCACGATATCTCTGGACGGGGACTCGGACATGGCGTCTGCCAGTCTCTCTCGTAGGCCTTCGTCGCTGGCGTCTGCTGACCCAATGTTGTGACGGGGCACACCGAAGCTCTCCGGCCAGCTCCCACAAACCTCCAACAGAGTCACACCGCGTCCATCAAATGGCCCTGCAAACAGAAACACATTGTTAGGCTGAGAATAGTTTCATTATCAAACAGATTGGACAGAACCGGATCAGCACGGGAGGATCGCTCCTGCTGATTCTTAATACTGTTATATTGAATTAAATGTATCTAAATAGCTTCATTTGCATGTTTATACATCCTTGGTTTGATATTTAACGTGTCAAAGCCTTGCAGCATAAACACAACTGTGTAGGAACCCTTCAGTAACAAGTAAATCACTAATGAAGAGATCACTGTATGACTAAAGGAGATGGAGGAAGGCAAAATATATTAGCTGGAAAATATCTTCACATCTCTGTGTTAAATAAATAGCTGTAATGGGAGCTGTTTATGTTTGTAAAATAATTTCCACATCATCAGTAGTCATAATGATTGACTTTTCTTCTAAACTAATTTTCCTGTTGCTCAACATTTAAAAAGGTATTACCATGTTGTCTGGGTAGAATACACCACCAAACCTATTTTCCCCTGCACATCATACAGTAAATGAATTTACAACACACCAGTTCACTGTAGTAAAGCACATCAGCTGCTTTGAATTCACAAACTCACACAGCAACCACTTGTAAGTGGAACATAATCGTCATGCCTGTCCACGCAAATCCACACAAGTCTCCTCTGCATCTTAATCTTTTCTCCTTCATGTCTTCAGTGTTTTCAGCTATCAGAAAGATCTAGCACGTTGGAGCCAGAGAGTCTGCAACCTGCTTCTTTGTGTGTGTGTGACAAACAAGGCATGCAGACACTAAAACAACTGGTTTATTCTGTTTGTGGGTCCATTTTACTGGGCCAGCATGGCATGATAAAAGAGGCTTTAGCAGCCATGTTAGGAGGTAACAGAGAATACAAAAGTCTGCTTCAAATGATCAGCCTTCTGTTGTGCATATAGACGTCTCTCTAATTGCCATTCTAGTGTCACTGCTGGTGAGGAATTTAATAAAATTAATATAAAATTATAAAAATAATTTGCCATAACACATGAGTTATAAGCTCATTGCCGGACACGCTGCTTCCACTACATGCACCACGCACTGTGCATAGGGCACCACGTGTCAGGAGGCTGACGATAAATCATAATTATAGACATATTCATGGCATATTTAAAGTTAAAAGTATTGTAGCATTTTAAATGGTGAAGTATGATCCACTACTGACTGACTAGTTTATTAATAGCAAGAAGACACTAGCTCTAAAATGATCATCATTCACTTTGATTGACAGGAGTGTGATTTATGAGCTTCTGAAATGTTCAATGACACTCTGTAAATGTCAGAATGGTCCTGGTTTATTATGGTAGTAAATTTTATTAATTAATTAATTTAATGTTTGGTAGCATTGTTAATCCAAAAGTAGCTTTGTTATTAAGTTATGTTTTTGCTTTCTCAATTTACAGCGATTTAGCAAAACGAAAGCTGATCTGTATCTGGAACTCTACTTTGAGAACATTAACTCCTTAACACTTGAATTAATTTACAATCATATAAAAACAAAATGAATGCAGAAAAAAAAGAATGGAATAAAATTAAATACAATAAAATATTTAATAAATTAACAACAGCTAAAGAATAAAGATAAACAATACAATAAAAAAATAGCATAAATAAAAGCAAGTAAAGAAATAGAACAATTTAATTAGATGAAAAGAAAAGAGACAATCAAAGGTCAGAAGTGGTCTGTCACAAATTTGGAACAACAGATATGAAGGGGTTAAGAGAACATTAAACTATGTGAATATTTATGGACATTTCTATCCATTTGTGCATATCTTTATCTCCCAGTCTGCCCAACATTTTGTCTGTATTAGCGCATATGGCAAAGTCTGTTGCCATATTCTGATAATATTTTATGATCAGGCCTGTAATGGAGCTGATTTTAGTGGTAAACAGCAAAAGTCACAAATTTTACAGCTTATCTACAAAATGAAATTATAAAATCACAGAATGCATAATTATATTTTGTTAAAGCCATTAGATTTTTGGGCAATTTTTCCTAAAAAGTGAGGACAACAACAATAATAGTTACATCCAGTGATATAACTGCCTTTTAAAAGGTTACAATCCTCTAAATTCTTTTCATGTTTGATAGTTTTGAGCGGGACTGAAGTTTTTCAAGAAATTTATGCAGAAAAAAGTAGAAAAAACTATAAAGTTTTATATCAGTTTTTTGTTGTGGACATTTTTGTCCATAACGACCTAAGAGGGTAGTAAATTAAAATTGATGCCTGAGGGTTAATAGTGAGAATTTACTTTGGAAACAATGACAACTGTACCGGAAAATATGGAAATCTTCTGTTTTGGGGACGGCTGAAAAGGTGTGTGTTCGGACAAAGCAGTTGTGGTTAGGGCTCCAAAATGCACTTAGCCTAGCTTAGCATAAAAACCTGAAAACAAACGTGCCTTGCATATACAGCCATATTTTCTCATTTCCCCCTTGGATTAATATAGTTTAATTTAATATTTAAAAAGCCTCTAAGAGCAGTAGAATTTAAACAATAATGGTTATTCAACTGACTGCTTGAATTATATCTTTAATATATCTTTACTTTATGTTTTAATATGTGATTGCCAGAAGCTCTGCACTCATGAAGGGCTAATGTGAACTAGTTTTCTAGTTTCTGAGCTCAGAGAACCTGAGTAAGTCGATCCTGGAAGAAGTCGTGCCATTTCTGACTTCATCCATTTCAGCACAGGATGGAGAAATTTGTCTCAGAGGATCAATAAAAAGGAGTGTAAAAGAAGCTTGGATAAACTCAGTGTTTTAAAGCAAATTAAATGAAACTTTAATGGTCTCCTTGGAGAAATTAGCATGAAATTCAAACATATTAATGTGACTGAAGACTTTATGAATTCTGTCATTCGGTACCAGTGAGTTTTAAACTCAAAACTAATCAAAGAACTTCTCTGGATTATTAAATTTGTTGAACAAATCTGGCGCACGAAAACTGTTATTTGTTCTTCTCCTGAACAGTTTTTTTTATCCGTCTGGAGCCAAAAGGCACACACACAGATGAGTTGTGTGTCAAGTGGTCTTATGGGTATCAGCAAAACCCCAGCGAGACGCAGACAGGATGACATCAAAGAGGAAAGTGAAGACAAGGACAAGGAGATCCTCTCTTCCTGGAAAGACCAGATCTATGAGTGTGTGTCCATCTGTGTGAATGCTGGAAGCGCAGCCTGAGGATGATTATTAAAAACGACAGACATGAGATGAGATAAGATCAATACATTGAGTACAACATGAGGGGACAAACTGAAGCATTTAGCTATTTATCAAACAGCGGTGTGACTTGATAAATTCACCATTACTCATGATCAAAAATTCAAGTTATTATCATAAATGCCACAAGAGCTTGAGCATAATGTCCTTAAATCCCATCATCTGCACCATACATAAAGACTTTTGTGAACATCTATTTAATTTCTATTTATCTTATTTAGCCCATTTTTAAGCAGGAAAGTCCCGCTGAGATCACAAACCCAGAAGCAGTGACATATCAGTAAATGCATCTCCAGGGCTTTCAGTATAGATTTAAAATGATTATAAGAGACAGGCAATGTGTAGAAACCCTGAGAGCACAAAGCATAAAAACAATCAGACTTTTGTGTGAGATACAAACACAGGTAGGGACAAAAGCCAGAGTGGGATCAGCCCCAAGCAGCTTCAGGCTGGTGATGGAGCAGAAGAGAACATCTCCAGCGGTAGCAGCTGGTCCCTCGTCTGCTCATTAAGAAGAGAAAGCGATGCATGTTTTCACGTCAGTCTCTACAAGTCTTCAACAACACAAGAAAAAGTTGCTACATTTGTCGCTAGCTGCTTTTTTTCTCTCTGAAGAGTCGCTAGAGAGGTCGCTGACTTAGCGTTGCTAAGTTGGCAACACTATACACAATAGGTCCTTCAGGCAGATGCTGTGGGGAAGTGGCTGCTGCCCGCTGCATTGCATGATTAAAGTGGGCAGGTGGTCCTAGAATCGATTAGTATCAGACATAAAAATCTTTTTAACAACACTAGCGTGTACACCAACGGTTTCATAGTGGTGAGTCAGAGATTTACAGTTTGTTATTCACCTTATTACGCTGGAATACAAGGGCGCGCCATATTGACTTCCGGTTGTGTTGATATCTCTGGTTGCTACTCAGATCCATAGCGATTCAGTTAATTCCACCAGCCTGTCACTGATATCAAACAGTTCTTTGACGATGATGAGTATTATTTATGCTGTTCGAGGGTGTCACAACAGCTTGAGAAAGATGGATGTGGTTTAACAATAATAATAATTTATAAACAAAATGTTTGGATAAAGAAAATCTCTAAAAATGTTGCCATTCAACACCCGAGGCCATCGCCGCATGTCATCCACCCACTCTGTGGACTTTATTAACATGAAATTAGATGGTGATCTTGACAACATGCACCTGTTGTGTTTCGTTCCTACCGTGCTGCAGCCTCACACTTTAATTATCTACCGTCAGGTGCCCACATACAGAGACAAGGTGGAAATGTGCATTCTGACGCCTCTCAGCAAGACAACGCTATCGGGGAAAGTTCGGCTGCTGCCATGCAGGGTCGAACTGGAACCATGTCTAACCACATTTACCATTTCATTTGGGCCACTGTAGAGCCCCTGTAGTTGTAATTTTTAAAATATCACCTCCAAGAAAAACGTTCTGGCTTCAGCTTTTTCAACGGAGCAGAGCAGAAGCTCTGCCCGGCCAGCGGAACTCATTCTGGGCATGCAGCAGGCAGCTCACAGCGGCTGTTGCACTTTACACTTTTTCAATCAGAAAGATGGATGCAGAACCAGCCGACACTTTGTTCTAAGATCCCTTTGTTAAAGGGTTCCTGTTCCAGCATTACATCGTCCACTGAGTCAAACACTTTTGACAGATTGAGAAAAAAGAAAAGCACAATATTTTTTTCTATCAACAGCAGAAACAATTTCATTTTTAGTTTATTATAGTACCGTGTTTTTTCCTGAACCCCTGACTGATGTTTTGATCATTAAACAGACCCTCTAATACCTTAAATAAGACAAGAAATTTTGAAATTGGCCTGTAATGATTTAAATTAGAAAGGTTCCCTCCCGGTTAAAAAGAGGAAATATGAAAGCCGACTTACAAATCTCAGGAATTTCATTATTCAGTAAAGTGAGATTGAAAACATAACTAAGAGGTTGTGATATAAAACTAGCAGCAAATTAAAAAATATCAATAAGATCTAGAGACCAGGAGTTAAACTTTTTGTATTTCGGCAGCCAAAATGGACTGAAAAGTGAAGATACGCTTGCTAGATGTCGCAGGAACTTGGTTATATGATGCAGTTACTGGGACAGAAGAATTTCTAGAAGAGCCTTTTCAAACATCTTTGAAAAGGCTGATTAAATTAAAATCTTAATGCTCAGGCATGAAAAAAAACCTTGTGTCAAACGGTTTTGCACGTTGTACCTTTATGAGCAATGAGTGAAACTTCACACAGTTACCCGAAGCCGTCCTGTCCAGATGGGCCTCTTCAGATACAAACTTCAATTCAGCCTATCCAAAGGCACCGGTTATCCAGCATTAAATTAACCAGCGTGCAAGACCTAATAACATCATATCACTTCTAAAGCAAAACACAGGCTTGTTGTTTGACACTCAGACACACACACAGGCATAGACACGCATCTAACAGGCTCTCGTGGAAGTCTTTGAAGGAAGGACTGCTGGCACTAAAGGGGAATCCTTAAAAAAAAATCAATCCAGCGCACACAAACAGGCTGGCTCTGAAGTGAAGTTATCAGCAAGCTGAGCCACTGTGTGTGAGAGTGAGTGTGTGTGATTGTGTGCTTTGGGAGGTCGGTCAACGTTATCACAGTGGGGAGCACGGAGGCCCGTGCAACCTCTCGCCCCAGCATTAGCACCTGTCACTGGCCGGCAGTGGAGTGGAGATTGGCCAGGCCTCACAGCATACACACACACACCAAACATACACAGTAGTCTGTAGTCAGTAGTCTGCTCGCTGATAGCCAGTGAGCCAGGCAGATCAAAGGTTTTGACTGTGGTAGCTTTTCTGGATGATAAGAGCTTGGCAGAAGGTTAGGAAGAGCTTCAGGTTTATCAGAGTCGGCTTTAACCAATGTGGGTATTTGAAGACCGACTCAGATAACTCTGTACTCGAAACCACCATGATGGCACTAATATTCAGTAAATAAGGTAAAAAATAAACACATTTACTTTAATGACTAAATTCCCTCTCAATGGTGGAGGATATACTCACTTTTGAACCTTGCACTGGCATAGTAATTATTCACACGTTTGCTTGTGACTCTGACTTGTTGACTCTGACTTTGTAGGGTGGAAAACAATAAACATGCAGACAATACAGGAGGTTAGTGTTGGGTTCATCTATAGATCACAGCAGAAAAATGGCAGGATAGATTAAGGGTGGGGGATGTTTTTGAGATGCATCACAATGCAGATGTGGAGGATTTGGAGTTGATGTGCAAATGTAAAAAAATTAAATTTTTAAAAACGTTTTATTAATAACGCTATGTTGAGGAACGTAAAAGGCAGAACTGGAAATTGTGAAAGGGCAGCACCTGACCACCTTTGGCGTGCGAATATCAGACATAATTGGCTGAGTGTGAAGTTCGCCCGGTACCATCTGCATTAAACGCAAGCATGTGGAAGCGCATCGGTTTCTGTGGGTGGCTTTGTTCGCTTGGCACGTCCGGTTCGTTTGGAAAGGCATCAATTCGCCAATTCTGTTTCAGATGAAGAAACAAACTGGTCCGCTTACAAACATAGGTGTTGGGAAGATTCAAGTGAACCAAGTACAGGAGCAGACTAGAAAGCAGAACATTGTGGGTAAACAACTAAAATATAAGAGCGTTGAGGACGATAAGTGGGAGAAATGTGTCACTGTCAGATGTGGAAGAACTCTGTTAAAGTTCTGATAGAAATATGATCAACCCAGCACCGCTAGGATCTGATGCAGCTCCATGTTTTACTCTGCATTAACCAATAGATGAGCCAGTTTTCTTCTTTGTTGTTTGTCATGACAACTATGAGAAACCATGTTACATGTTTCAACTTGGAAAGCAGTCTTAGTGAAGTCGTCAAACAGGGAAAAAGATGCATCAACAATCGTTTTAGAATCACATCGCGGCCATCTAAATCGTAACCATATAGATTTGTGAAGCATTCCCTTCCTTACATGCCATCATAGATGATATGTAGGTATGTAGGGACCCTCAGCCAAGCACGCTGTGTCTTTGAAACTTTCTTTTATTTTCACAGCTGTTGACACTATTTGTGTTATTATGTCCCCATTAGCATCCGAACTTTCCTATTAGTTACAACTAAATCACTAATTAAAATCTGTAAACATACATGTTCACAACAGCTCAGAGACAACAGAGACACAATCACAACTTTTCAAAACATAAATAATATAAAGAGAGATATTGATGCTGAGAAAGACGGATCAATAGTTCACCTCTAACCAGACCATTTTACTCTCCCTGAGTAAACAAAAAGAATTTTAGATTCTTCTTATAGCTTACCATATTATTATCTAAAATCAAAAAGTCTGGTAATTCATTCCATGAAACTCTCTAATTCATTGTCTTCTGTTAGAAATTAGCTCTACACGGGAGCAGGAAACGACCTGCTGACGTCTGCCTCGTGAAATGATGACAATCTTCTTTATAATATTTCTGCTGTTTTGTCAGAACTACTTTTTTGACTAATCAATAATATATGGCATCCAACACTTAGCCAGACTATATGGTTATTCGCTATACTTAGACAAGACTGATAAGAGCATTGAAGGGCCGAGCTAAGGCTGGCTGGCTAATGCTTGTATCATCTGTTTAATTAAATGATTAGGCATAAATTTCCTGCAGTATTTAATCACGACCATACCTCTACTCATTCTCTGTTCATCTGCTCAACTTTTCTGTTCCAGGACATTTGACTGTCTGCAATAACCCCTGATAACTTCATTTCTGCTACTTGTTCTATGCTACTTGCTCCCTATACTGCCTCTACTGGTTACCTCCATTGCAGCTTGAAAATGTGTAGCATTAGTTTCCGACGCTGTGAACAAATGACGCTTCAAACGGACGTAAAATACACAAGGCAGCCACAATGAACACATGTATGCGTAGTTAAAAGCAAGAATATTTTTGTCACCTGAACATGCGGAGCTGCAGGAAAGACACAGGCTAAATGCAACTGCTGACAGCCTCACAGTAATCCTAACATTTCAGGCTGCACAAAGGAGCACATCTAACATTATACATGCACACAAAACCTACGTCATTGTACACATGGGCATGGAGGTGTTGAATAAAGAAAGATTTTTGTTTCTTTTATGATACACAAATATTACATAAAGCTTATTATTCATCATTCATATCGTCCTGTTTCAAACACTGAACTATCTCTTCAAAAGTCTGGCAACCTACATTCCTGAACGAATCAAATGTTAACACGTGAACAACCAGCATGCTTGATTCATTTAATTTAACCTAAATTAATGACTGAAATAAACCTGATCTGTTAATTACATTAATGCACATTTGGCCTCTGGTTGTGTTTACCGACTTCTGTGCTTCTTTAAAACTTCTGTTGGTAAATCTTTGGAAATACGATGATGTGAATATTGTTTTTCTCTCCATCATGTTAAAATCCGACAGGATTAAAAGCTACTCTCCGCCCAGCTGTTAGCCCCCACATACTGGCCCTACTCATCTGTGCAGCCAGTGCTACTTTCTTTAAAGATTTAATCACACTGCTGCAGGATATGAGCACAACACAGGCATGTCTCCAATACACAAACCAGTGGTAGTGATTTGATATAATTACTGCTGGAGACCTGCAGCTTCACATCAACAAGATTTCAGTTTCTAAAGTCAAAACTGGACACAGAAAACTAAAAGTTAATAAATTTTTTTTTTTTTTATGTCCAATTACAATCATGCTTATTGCATAATCATTATTTTCAATTTATTGGGAGGTTCAACAACATTTTATTCTATAATCACAGAAATATATTTTATCTAATAAATGTAGAAGGTCATCAAAAAGCTCAGCTGACAGAACTTTAGGCAGATGTGTTGAGAGGAACATATTTTACACGCGTACCTGTATTTTCAATATGGAAACCACCTGAAATCATATCAGCCTCACAAAAACCCAATATTAATTTGTAAACAAATAAGAACATAAACCAGGAAGTAAACACATATGAAGAAGAACAACACCTGAACTTTAACTGTCCAACCAGAAATGAACTGGCCTCTTAGAGAGGAGAAAATGCTGCAAACATGTCTTTCGCAAAAAGATGTTGAAACAATTTGACCCCCACCATGTTAGAGCTGTAAACACACTCAGAAAAGGTATAATGTCCTGAGTGCTCATACCACTGTTTCTGGGTTACCTGTGCAGTAAAGGGGCTAACGCCTGCTTTGCGCTAACTCAATTAGGTTCAGTGAAAGGGGGCTGATCGAACTAATTACTTTATTATGGGGGGCTATATAAGATGTAATGGTGTCCGTGAATTTATGTAGGAGAGAGTATACTAAGGTGGTGATACTGTTAAGTGAGGCACTGTGAAAACAGGCAGCCTGTTACCAACAAACAGGTCGTAAAGCTGGCGGTAGTTAAAGAGGGAACTACATTCAGTTACTGGTTTATGAGGCACACCTTTAAATCTGATGTTTAAAAGAAAAAAAAGATTCAACACTGTTTCTCTGACTCTGATAATGTTCAGTTTTTATCAAGACCAATCAGGCCAATGATTTGAAAGAATATACTGAATAGTTATTCAATACAGTATATATACAACTACTATTTAAAAATAATCACAGGTAAAGAGTTTGAAACTGAAACAAAGAGGCACTAAGTAGGAAATATAACAAGTGGAACAGGAAAAACAACAAATAAGAAGCTTTCCACTGGAAAAACTTAAATGTTGAGTAAGTGTCTATTGGCTGATGGGTATCACTACAAAACCGTATTCCTCGAAAGTTGTGACTCTGTGTAAAATGTAAATAAAAACAGAACACAATGATTTATAAATGTCATCAACCCATATTTCATTCCCAGTAGAACATAAACAACATTTCAGATGATGAAACTGAGACATTAGATAATTTCATGGAAACTATGAGCTGATAATGAATCTAATGGCAGCAACATGTCTGTAAAAAGTTGGAACAGGAGCAACAAAAGGCATGAAAAGTGACAACTGGAGGAGAATTTGACAACTAATTAGGTTGCATGGCAACAGGTCAGATAAGCCCCGTTTCCAGCACCAGGTCCGGGTCGGTAAAGCAATTATATTTGTATAGCCCATTTCATGCATAAAACAATTCAAGATGCTTTACATAAAACATTAGAAGCATTACAGCTGGGTGCAGAAGAAGCATTAAGAAGTATTAAAAACAAACTTTTAAAAAATGGAATAAATGAAATAAAAACTAAAGAAAAAAAAGAAACCCTCAAAGAAGATAGGATAAAATTCAAGAAATAAAAGTTAATTATCAGTTGTTTTGATAAAAGGTGGCAAATAGAAAAAGTTTTTAACCCTGATTTAAAACTGCTGAGAGTTTCTGCAGACCTCCAGTTATCTGAGAGTTTGTTTCACATGTGAGGTACCAGTACAGGACGGTAGCTTTTCATAGTCTTTCCACAGTGGAGATTGACACACTGCAAGAATCAAATGAGGAGTCAAATGTTCCTCCAGTACATGAAATGTGCTATATAAATAAACTTGCCTCGCCTTACCAACCTGGACCCGTTGCTGGAAACGGGGATTATCTGACTTGTTGCCATGCAACCTAATTAGTTGTCAAATGCTCTTCCAGTTGTTACTTTTCCAGCCTTTTGTTTCTCCTGTTACGATTTTTTACAGATGTGTTGCTGCAATCAGATTCACAATGAGCTCATATTTTCCATGAAATGATAAAATGTCTCAGTTTCAACATTTGATTGGTGGAAAGAATCCCCACTTCCTGTGTGACTCAGCAATAAAAACAAAGCAGGACCAGCTCCATGTTTAAATATACGGGGGATTTATTGTAGTTTAAAGACACAAAGAAGACAACTAGCTGGATGTCCACCATTCTCCTCCTTTGTTTCTGTGTTGTGCTCTTGTTCGTCATTATTCAAGAAGGCACCGTGTCGCGATGATATCATGCTAATACATAGCTGACACAACTATTGCTATCTGTTTTATGTCAACTACCAGGTAAGAGTACACTTGCTGTAGAAACACAACAGGGGCTGGGGTTTACCAAACAAACTCAACTAAACTGTCCCGTCTCAAACTGTACCGTAGTGGAAACAGGTTAGTAACATGACTGGGTATAAAAGGAGCATTTCAGAGAGGCTGAGTGTCTCAGATGGAAAGATGGACAGAGGTTCACCAATCTGAGACAAACTGGGTCTAAACATTGTGAAACAAATTCAGACAAAATGTTTCTGAATGTAAAAATGAAGACATTGGAGATCCCACCATCTACAGTGCATTAAACAGATATGATTCTCTACTGGAAATCACTGCATGGGCTCAGGAACATTTCCAGAAATCACTGTCTGTATGATAGAGTTGGTATGGGCTTGCATTAGTGCCTATGGCGTGGGCAGCTTCCACATCTGTGAAGCTCCATCAGTGCTGAAAAGTACATGATGGAGGTTTTAGAGCAACA
>JBBBVU010000009.1:1763548-1778869 GCA_037177055.1 Atherinosoma microstoma
TGGAAACAGGAAATTATTTTATTTAAATGATATCTTAGACTCTTGTAAATATAAAAACCACCCAGTTAAACTTCTTTTAATCTTCCTCTGGGGTTTATGAAGGGTTGCAACCAGTGTTATGGTGAATGATGGGGGTTATCGCCACCCATCTCTGACATTTTCAGGCGCCTCTTGAAGAGATTTAACCTGTGGTGGTGAAAAAACTCAACAACGTTGCGCTCAGTTTTCCAAATCAGACATTTTCAGTCAGCAAAATAAAAACTAGAATATTCGGTATTCTCTATAAGGATGTCAATTCCCCTTGTTTCAGCATGGTAGCACAGACTAAATTCATTATAGTAAAATTTTAAGAATTATTTGAGCATATGTTCATTTGGTTTTGTAACTAGGTAGTCAGTAACTTGTCCCTCCTGGATTTATATGGATTTAGTTTATAGAAAAGCATCATTTGGATAGTTTAAACCAGTCTGTCGGAACAACCTCTATAGTACAGAATACAAACTTGAGTTATGCAATAAATGATAAAAGATAGACACAACAGAGACATAATATCCAAATTCATCAGGCTGGCAGACTACAACACCTTGGTGTGTGTGTGTGTGTGTGTGTGTGTGTATACATGTGCGTATACTATGAATCACACTGTATGGACAGGTGTTTACAGTGAAGCTAGGTTATCTGTCTCCATTACACCACCACAGCTCAGCCTCCCAGGGCCATTATCTACTCAGACCTGCCTAAACACACACCCAGAGACAGGAAGCCCCACATGCAAACATCAAGACCCTTTACACAAGGCCGCGGTGTGAGCTCATGATGGGCCGTTCGGGGGTCTGTCCAACACCCAGAAACAGGAGCATTTCATTCGCCAACTCCTTTTCTTTGATCTGCGTTTACGTTCATCACTCTACTAACATCCAAATTCCCTTTGTTCCCATATTCACTGAGAGTGTTTTACATGGAGAAAAAATCCAACCTGGGGTCAGTGCAGCATCCTCTCCCAGTGGTCAGATGTGGTGATGAAGCACAGTGAGCTGCTTCCTTATCAGCTTTTTCAAACAGTACTCCACTGGAATCCAGTTAATCTTGTGTGAGACATGCTCTGAGTAAGATCAGATAGTATACATGTGTGTCCAGGCCACATTTCTGACCAAGTATACATGCATTTAGTTTGTTTACATATTAGTCATCAGCTGTTAGTCTAGTCTTCCTGTCGGACAAATAATAGAGCTCCTTTCTGAGTGCCGCAAAGACAAACCTACTACTTGTCCTGTATAAAGCACAGTTCTGATTAAATCCTCTATTTTTAAAGCATAAAATGTGTTGTGACGGCCCCAACAGGGAGGATGAAAACGTACAAATTTCAATCAGTCACGTTTCGGACCAGAGCTTTGTATGCGTGGTCTACGGCAGCATAAGCAGCTCAAGTGTTCGGGCTCTGGTCGAACAGGAAGACATGCTGTTTTTTTTTAACACTTCTGGCTCAATAGGCATGTAAAATCCAACTGTGAGCATAGAAAATGTGCTTTCTTCCCGTGTGGTAGCATTTAATCAGGGTGAAAAGATGTACGTAAGAGAACACTTCAGGCTGTTCTTGTTCCTGGCTTTTCAAGACTTCTTGGTGCTCAATTTTCACATGTTAAACAGTCAGATAGGCTGTGTGTGATCAGTCAGCAGACACCACAGGAGAGACGATATCCTGGAGTCACTTATTCAAAGTATCTTCATTTATACCTCAAAAAGAAAAGTTTAAATAGCTGCTGGATTTACCTTGTACAGAGCCTGGGATTATTGATCTTAATGTGATTTGAAGGGAACATGAATCCATAGTGATTTGACATCTAAGGGCAAATCTTTTAAATGTTCACAAATGTTTTGAATAGATTAAGTTAAAAATATGCATATCCGCCTTCTGAAAATCATATGATGCTGAATGTCTGCTTGTGTGGTAGCTGTGTGGGAGTGTAAACATTGTGGTAACCCCCAGGCCAGGTACTGTCTGGTCTGGTATATGAGGTGGTACCACCAGTCTCCCACAGCCTTTTAATTATGAGCAAAGGTGGGGGGAGCCATTTTAATGAAAATGGTCCACATCATAAAAGCAGATTTGACCAAGTTCATCCACAGTTCAGGCTCAAGGACGGTAAACACACAGATAATGCAGAGCGCAGCGTTCACAAGTACAGACACCCGGAATAAGATTAGATGTCCTGAGACGGTTGATTTAAGGTTCTGATGGAAAAAGACGTCGAGCCTAGTGGCACCAAGTAACATATATGGACATGCAGAATAAAATTATTTGCATAAAATTTATCTACAACTTAGAACAGAAAACTTATTTTAATATTTCACATGAAATTTTTAATCATGTAGAATTTGATTTGAAACTTAATTATTTTCATCTTTTCTTTTTTTTTAAAAAAAAGACTGGAAATGCAGGTGGTGGTCGGTCCGCGTACGTTCAGGAAGTTTGTTTTTTCATTTTAGATAGAAAGAAAAAACCCAACAATTTTTCCTTTTTTTCTAAAACAAAACAAAAAAGGAAAAACCGGAGAAGAACACTCAGATCCCATTTAGTGAGTAAAGATGAATCCGGAGGCCGTTATGTGTTGCGCCATCTTGCAGCGCCGCCATTACTGAGGTGACGATGCCTAATTCCCTTGTATCTGCTCCTGCTGACATGGCAGCATCATGGACATCTGGACTGAGGACGTCAGACAGAGGTCCACAGTTACTGATGAGGAAATCTTATCTGGAGATCTCAGAGTTATTCTGGTTTTCATGTTAGTCAGACATCAAAGCATGAATGTAAACTATGATTCATCTGATAGAAACTGATTCTAATAACTGATGATCCAGACTGGAAGATAAAACACTAACCTGTTTATGATAAATTATCAATAGTTGGTAAAGAAATAGCTTCAAACTTTTACAAAGACTGTTAATTAGTCCTTCAAACTAAACCAGAGACAAACCATCTGATTTGTTATCAGCGCTCGGTCAGGGCTTTGGGCTGGAAAGGCATCTTAAATGCTGGGAGGTTTAAACCGGTTTTAGAGCAAAATCCTTTTCAAGCTTTGCATATTTCAGCAAAATATTGCTTAATGGCATCTACTCCAGCAGCCTGTGATTTATGAGATGGGAAACCCAACAAGGACAAGCCAGGACTGCTGAGCAGAGTCCTGGATTAGACAAGAATGAGACCACATTCTGATAAAACCTCCGTTCATGAGATTTACTAATCACTGCATTCTGTTTATTTTTTAGCTTAAACAGAGTCCCAACTCTTTAGATTTTTAATAAAACAAGTTTAATACTGATATCAATAACAAGGATGATGTTTACAGCTGTTTTATTGGGTCATTTTAGTCTTTCATGGTGTTGACTGGCAGTCCAAATTCAGCCACTTTTATCTCCAGCACATTCTTTAAGATGCTAAATGAAGAAACACCTTTAAATATGATTTCTTTCTGTCCCCCACAGAACATCAGACACCATATTAAGACACACTGAAGCCTTAAGATCATGTCATAATGACTGTTTGAGCTTTCATTCATTATATTTTCTGCATATTGTACAAATAAAATAATACAAATCTAAGAAGCACAGTGCACTGAATGCTACACACCATGTAGTGTGACAAGGCCGTGCATAGAGTTTACTAGTATATTTACAGTTTACACTGGAAGAAGGATGGAGAGACATGGGAAGGAGAGTGACAGTCAGAGGTTAACTACTCACTAAGTTTAACATCCATCCATCCTCGTCTCTCTCTTCCATTAGCTGTTGAATGGAGGGAGGGAGCAAAGGGAAGCTAATCGGTGGGAAGCTGCCCAGAAGCCCCTGACCTGAAGCAAGATTAGGGCTTCAGTATGTGTGTGTTTGTGTCCACAGGGGGTCGGAGGAAAAAACAGCATACTGGCAGGACACTGGGGACTTGGTTCCCAGCAGCGATCGCAGCTCTCCTGCTCGGGCTACATAAGTCTCTCCCTGCTGGGTCAGTGCAACGTTGCCTTCCTCTGGGGGATTCCCACTTTTTCTCAAGGCCATGCCCAGCAAGCTCTGACTCTCTCTTTGCCAAATGACCTCAAGTTCGGCCACTTGCTTCCCTTATCTGTCCTTTCCCAGGGCTGTGGTACTCTATCTTTGTCACCCGTCTCTGTCTGTCACCCTCTGGAGTGTATGGTACAGTAGTCACATCATCTATAGGATCATCTTAATTAAGCTCTGTCTCTGTCTCTCATGCTGCTGTATGTGAGACCAATGATCATGGGCGTCCATACAGATGTTATTTTGGTGCATAGCCTCTATTTCACACAACTCAATCCATGAGTTCATTAAGTTGATCCCATCCAATGTTGGTTAGCGCGTTAGCATGCAATATGATATGATGCTACAAATAATGAGCATGCACAGCTCTCTGTCATCACAGTAAGTACATCTTAATTGAGCTATTTGGAATATTAATATTAATACATAATACAGGGATTTCCAAGTCACAGGTATCGAGCATGGGACTTATGAAATAGAATCTTTTCTCACATATTAACCCTTAAAACTTCAAAACACTTTTAGCCTTTTTTTTTTGTGTAAAACTACATGCAGAATCAGATCCCTTTTAACCCCAGTTACCATGACAACGTGTTTCCAAGACAGCCTCAGTTGTCAGATAATGAGGCAAAATTTATGTAGAATGAATGTATCAATAGATATAGCACCATAAAGGCCAACCAGAACAACATTAATACACTTTTTCTTCCAGCTGGTTTTAATAATTTACAATTATTTGTGCTACTATTTACCTCCTATCCTCACAAAACCAACTCCAACTCAGCTTCTTGGATTTATTCCAGCCATAGAGGACCATTATTTTTCTTCTTTTCTGCTCACTTGTTAATCTTTGGTGCTCCTGATTGAACATTACCCTCAATTTAAGCTCTCTGATTTGTTGAAGGTTTGACAGGAAGTGGCTTCATCATTATTTTCAGGTCAAAAATAGAGGTCTCTTAGCAACATAGTAGTGATAGTGATGAAAATGTGATAAATAATGGTGTTATTATCATGGATCACTCATTGTGGGTTTAACATATAGAGTCTCTGAATAAACACTACATTTTGTGGCTGGATTGTAAACCTCCTGGACGGGATATATATGTCTGGAAAACTTCCGTAGATCACCTAAAGGGTAAGCTATTCATCACAATTCACCCCACAGAGTTACACGCTACTGAGAAAATCGCTGAGTCGTCAGGTTTGACGCTGTTAAATTATCCAAATCATGCAGTGACGTGTTGTATGAGGTTGTCAGAACAGAGTAACATTTTCTGAACAGCCCTGGATCTCACAACAGAAGAAATATGAAAATCAGATCATGAATTAAACCAGTAGAAATAATAATATGATCATATTTCTCTTCCTATGATTCAAGCATGATATGTTTCATACAGCCTGGAACTCCACCGTCTGTATCTAGTACACTACAACAGAGGAGGTAAGTCTTCATACCTACTGGTTATTTGGTTGTTTCGAGGATGTTAGATGGGTTGTTTCAGGGGAAGAGAGAGAAGTGAGGCTGGAGGAGGTGAAGAATGTGTCACAGCTTCATCTACAAGCTTGGGGTGGGGAAGAGGAGGGATCTTCATCCAACTAGCTCAGTGACTTTAAAATGGCTTTTGAATAAAGTATGTCTTTTCTGGAAAAAGCATGTGTTTTCAAGGCACATTGTTTCATATGTTACATTTGATCAGAAATAAGGAAATTTTTAAATAATAAATCAATAAAAAATAACTAAACCGATTGATGTCAATTCACACATGTTCAACAAACGACTTCTTGTCATTTTAGATATTCTTTATTCAATTGATTTACTTCTTTTTATCTATTTTCTATTATTAATGTATTTATTCTAATATTATTTTATTCATCTATTCATTGTTACATTAATTCATTTAACATTAATCTATTTATTTTCTTCTCATTTGTTTCTTTTTTGTAATTTTTTTTACTTTTTACTGTATCTATTTTAATATAATTAATAAAGAAACTTTGGCATTAAGAGGTTGAGAAAAACTCAATGAGATTAAATAGCTTAAAATAAAATAAAAACATACCTCAGAGGCTTAAACAACAGCACAAGTCGAGCTGTTTAAGTCTGTTTGGTTTAGTCCAAGTACATTTAAAATACATTAGTAAATAACAACTGGTGATCTGGTCTAATCACAAGACTAAACAGAGAGAAAATTAAATCAGATTTTGGTTGCAGGAGGACTGAAGAGAGAAGACGTCCATTGACATCCAGTCGGAGGAAAAACTCTGTTTCACTCCTGCTGCCAAGATAAAAAAAAAAAGCAAAGTGAAATAGGAACTGAATATTTTGTTGTGGTTTAACAGGACATTCATTATAAATACTGCAGCTGCTGAATGAAAATCCAAAGACTCTCCAACTTTTCCAGACTGTATGTGAGCAACACCTCTGCTGAGGCCATCTGAATCTAAATTCACTCGTCCAGATTTAACCCTAAAGCCATTTTTTTATAAAATATGGCAGCAGGTCTGATTATGATCACTACACTGGTAATTACAGGAAAGATGTGGGATGACTGACAGCCCCACAAGCTTTTATATCAGGGCCAGAGGCCTCAAACACCGGCTAATGCTAATGAAGCACATTATGAAAACAAAAACAACAACGAAGCTTCAACTTCTCTGTAACTTTAAAGCATTTGTTTTACTTTTTGAAGCATGATAGTTGTAATTGTTTGTTTTTGAAGTTTTGTATTGATGCCTGAAGCGACAGCCGTGCTAGCACCTGTAGTAATTCAGGTGCGTCAACATGTTCATAAAATGTTTTGTTTGTTTTATAAGACATGAGCAAAAAGCAGCTGTTGATTATTTGGCCGAATGTTCACTATTGCTTTCCGTAGGCCAGCTTGCTGTTAGCAGCAATGACTCCACCTTTCTAGGCCCCCGTGGCCTGCTAGCTGCTACAAGAAACCATCTCTGGTTAGCATGTTAGTATCTGCTTAGTGGCAAGGAAGGGCCAGGCAAGCTATCACTGAATGAGGGGAATGTTGTAGAGGACAATTACAGTTTTTTTTGGCAATAATTTAATAGAACTTTGAGGAACTGACTATGTACAAGTCAGTATGACGAACAAGGCTCTAAATTAACAGCCGCCAACCTGCTGAATGTGGGTTAAAATTCAGTGTAATAAAAACTTCCAGCCACTTTGGCGAGTGATGAATAATTGTGCTTTACAATTTACAATAATGCTGATTCAATGGGTAATAGTCATTTTATTCATAAAATGCAGACGAAAAAAAATCGCTAACTGGCATAGTGCTAGTACTACATTGAGGCTTCAGTGACGTTCACGTTAGCTGGCTGAACATTACCGATGCTCTGTAGTAAGCAGCCCTCATAATCTACAGAAATAATGTTATCTATAAAAGCTTCAGCAACCTCGCTGCTGCTCTTCGGTACATTGAGGGCTTCATGGGGTACAACATATGCGGTAGTAATATGGACAGATTGGATGTAACGTTAACGTTAGCCTGGTAACGTCAAAAAAAGATGCCAACAGCCCACGCAAGAAAGATCACCACAGCTGTAGACGGCATGATTTCTCGAGATTTCCGGCAAAAGCTCGTCGCATCTGCTTACGTAAAAGCCAGCGGTGACTACTGCTGACATATGCGATTGTTGAAGGGGTGTCCTAATTTTTAGGGGTTAATTTTCAGCCCTCCCCCTTGTAGTTCCGTTTTAAGGGGCAAGGGGAAGGGAGAAGGGGAAAGGGTAGGGGTAAAAAAGAGAAATGGGATTGGGCCTTTGCTCATGCAGCCAATTACATGCTAGGAAGACTTGGATCATGCCATTATGAATAAGAAGGAAGGGGGCGATGCTAATAAGACAGTGTAGTGGTACAGACCATGTTAAAAGATGGGGTAGTCAGATTTAAATATTACCATGTCGGGGGAAAAATTAAGAAATGAGCGATAACTGAAAAAAAGCAGCAACTGGCTGCTTTTCAATGATACTGGAAACAGAAAATCTGAGAGCATAATTTGTAGAAAAAAAATATCTTTAGCTTTATAAAAGTGTCCGAAAGACTTTGGTCTTTATTTATTTGATTTAAATTGTGGTTCTGTGTTCATTTGTTTATTTAAAGGTTTGATTAAAATTTTTAAATAACAGAACAACAACTATTAAACAGCGGTTCTTTGGGAAGTTTTTTGTAACAAAACATGTGTATAATAAGGCTTTCATGAAAAACTGCTTCCCAAAACACAAACAATTAACAATTGCTTCATTAGACTAAAACAGAAGCTCTGAGTGACACTAAATGAAGAACCATCTGGGAGTCGGAAGAACTGACTCTTGTCAATGGCAATTTTATTTATATAGCACCTTTAAAAGCCTATGGCCAACTAAAGTGCTTTACAGTACAATAAAAACAACTCTTCTAAGTGAGTCAGATCTATGAAAATAGAATAAATCACTACTTTTCCCATCAACACTATTTCATCCATCGGCTGTGGTGTCTGAACAAAATGCAGCTGAATGAGGAGAGAAATTAAAATAAAGTGTGATGTTTAAATGGTGTTTGGATGATATAAATAATGAGGCTGGTTAGTAACTAGTTACTACGTTACTTTGATGGAAAAGAGAACCTTGAGAGAATAATGTTGTTGTTCAGCATTTTTAAGAACAAATTCTAATAAAACCAATTTAAAGAGACATGTATGATTAAATGCATTCGGCTGCACCTCTAATCTAGATTATTCTCCCTAGAAAGAAAAAAAAAATGTTTTGCCGGTGGAAGCTCTGATTGGCTGGTAACTTAGGAATCTATTAGCCACATTGAATGGAGGCCAAAAAAGTTCATTTAGACCCTGATGCTTTATCAAAACTAACATTATTCAGCTTCACCATCTTTATTCCAATGACATGTTATAAGTGGCATGAAAGCTATTACCATGGCAAACGTGGTGGTTTTATTGGATATAACAGCGTGAGGCTTTAGTAGGAATCAGATGTCAGAATGGAAGAGAAATAATGAGAGGGGATGCAGCGTTGTGGGCTCTGCACTACAGTGGCACAGTGCTAAAAATGTTAAGTTCCCATGCTAGCTCGTGTTTACCCTGGTTTATGCTGTACACTCACACACACACAGTTTGCCCTATCGTACTCCCTTCTTGTGATTTCTCATCCCTCCCTTCCCAATCTATCTACCCCCTCCTCTTCTCTCATCCCCCTCTAGAGTCCGGTAGGGTTATGTGAACGGCCAAGGAGGAAGGCTGAGAAAAAGACAAGCAGAGTGTGAAAGAAGAGAGAGACGTTGTGGGGTCATCACTAAGTCATCATATTCCCTGGTAAAGATAACTGCATGCTGTGTATGAGGGTGCACATGTCTGAGTGGGTGGTGAAGTTTGCACATTCCACTAAACAAGTGTATTTGTGTGTTCGTGTGTGTGCCGGTGTGGTGGTGGGGACATCTGCATGTGTTTCTATTTGCATGTGTGCACGTATGATGATATTATCTTTCACATGTCATCAGTTGGTCAGCACAGTCAAACCTTGTCTGTTGCTTTCTACCTCTGCCTTTATTAAAGACATATTCCTAAATTTGTGTTTGGACTACTTTCACAAGGCACAAGCACAACCTTTTCCTGTTTTTTTTGAGGTATGGAACTGGTGATTGACCAGTGATCACCAGTTCAGTCAGTACTGAGCCTTCTGTATGATGTCAGCTGAGTTAGCCTCAAGAGATTAAGCTGGTATAGATAAAGTAGTATCACTGACGTATAACCATCTGGAAGTCAACACTTGGAGATATAATATCCACATGCATCAGGCTATTGGAGTGAAAATAGCCTTTAAGGTAGATGGGGAGCATAGTCACAACACAGCAACTGTAAGTGGTCCAAGGAGTACCAGATACCAAAGAAGACCTTAGAAGGTCTTCTAGAGTCCAGGCCTCAGAAAACCGTCAGAGTGAGAGAGAGCACTATTGATTTGTATTTTGCTATTTGTATTGGTAAGCTATTATTGTTGTGTGTTATAATGTTATATTGTTTATAGTGGTTATGTGTTAATTTGACCTTTTGTTTTTATTTCACTATAGTTATTGGTTTTAAGGATCTAAGCCTTGGGGACTACAAGTGAAAAATAGCATGTTGGCTAAATCTGGCATTTTTGAATCATGTATGTCGTGTGTTTAATGAATTTGAATGTATGCAGATGAGACTAAATTCATTAAATTGAATGAATTTAATAAGCCTAAACCTATACACACATAGTTATATTACTGTAGCTATATCATTTTAATATATGAACATTTTATCAAATTTTTTTAAATATTTATATTGTACAAATTATATTTTATTATTATATATTTTTATTTATACTCATTCATCTATTCATTTTACATTGACATATTTACACATTCATTACAACTTCTAGATCACAATGAATCTTCAAAATCAGCCCAAGTTTTTTTCCAGGCATCTGGAAGTGAAAAATCCAGTGTTTAATCTTATGATCAAAGTTATTTTTCCAGATCTAGAAGTTATTTCAAATGTACATACGTGCACATTTCCACATGCGTGTAGTAGTCCTGACCACCTGAACTGACTCACCTCATCATACAAACTGAAGTCACATCTTTGACGTCAGAAAGATAAAAAGTTATTCACAGACTGAATTACATGGAATCCTCAAACTTGGATCAAAATGGGAAATTTACAGTTTCCAAGACAAATAAAGATAAATGAGTTGGACTTTTGTTTTCTACAAAACATACAAATATCATCCATCCATATGAGCACAAGGTTTGTGTTTCTGGAGTGTCTCTGATTCATAACATGTCTCTATTTTACCGCCTTTCCTGAGACACTCTGCTTTCTATCGTCCTCATTGCATCCCTGTTCACATTCTCGGCCCTCTCTCTCTTTCATCTCTTTGACCTCTCCTCCTTTCAACCTGTCTAAAAATCTGTGTGGCCCGGCTTCGCCTCTCAACAGTAACTCAACCTATAAACAAACTGCCTTACATGCTGTAATCACAAACCCCAAACTGCCAGACATTTAGAGGGCCACGTTTCATCCTGCTACAAAAATGGGACAGTGTTTGAGCTTCTTTCTCCTAACAGATGGAGTGTACAGTATCAGTTTGCTAAAGTGTGACAGGGAGAAGAGATAGCAGGGGAAAGAGCGTATCTTTGAGGAGTTCCACATTGCCCCGTCCTGATCAAAGTGCTCTGCAGCCTTTGTGGCTAATTGTGGGGATTATCAGTAAGTACTTAGAAAAGGCCGGCCTTGTTTTATTGGGTCGCTGTCCTGCACACTCATATGGACAAACGCACACACACAGTCTGCATTTGCTGCTGCGTGTGTCTAGGAAATGTTCAGCTGACCTCAGATGTACAATCTAAGTTTTGTGTATTTTTAGACTGTGATAGAAAATAGGACTGCGACTTGACTTTAAAGTAAAATACTGGTTTTTAAAATGGGAAACAATCCAGCAGACATGTACGTATTCACACACAGAAGCAGACACATCCTGTCGTGTTGATCTAGTTTCAAGGACAGTGGCGAGACTGGAAGGTTGGGAGTGCCAAACGACTTGTCAGTGTCAGTTGTAAAGCTGCCTCCCCTAAAGCCACTTCCCTCTGCTGAGACAGTCATACTGCACACGGTCAGAGCTGTGGTCAGCTGAGCGGATCCTAAGTGAGGTCAGGAGTAGTTTGGAAACACATGCACACAGCTCACAAAGAGACTTTCTTTCTAGGGTTTATGAGTCTTCTCTATAGTTTGCCTGACCACAAACACACACTCTGACAGACACATACATTTACACAAAAAAAAAATCTCACACAAAGCTGATATAGCGGATATGGTTTTGTGAGGGGTAGAAGGGTGTACGGTTGGCGTCAGGTCCAAGCAATTATCAAAGTGTCCAAACCTCTTTCAGGCAGCCACGGCGGAGCCAGACAGAGCTCACACACACTCAAAGCTCTCCACTCCAACCTCGGGATTTACCCATGATAATTCCACTTCTATTCAACATGTAGGCTTTTACAAGGTTAGGTCCAAAATCTCTGAGCCTCTGCTAACTACAAGTGTACTACCAGCTGGCCCTTGGCCTCCAGTCTCAAAGCTCAAGTGCTTGATTCTGGCCTGGTGAATGGCCTTTTGGGCTCAGAGCCCTGAAAACCTTTCCAATAAGATGAGCAGGGAAGACAATGGCAAGCAGCTAATCTTGTCTTTATGCAGCCTTTGTCTGTGAGTGGGGGGCACTTGTAGAGGCGGTGCTCAGGTAAGACAGTGTGTCAAAGGTTAAGCTGGGAGATTCAGACTTGCACACACAAGTTAATTAAAGTTTGTCTAAGGGGGTGAGAGTGTCTCTCAAGGAGGCTGCTGGAGTCTGAGGGCTCGCCTGAGAAAGGAATGCTGGTGACCTCAAAGCTGGCCGACTGCTGCCAAATTGTTTTCAGAAAGTGCTTTCATAGATAAACCGTGAGCAGAAACAATTAATGAACAATTTTCTCTTATAAAAGCCTGGCATCGCAGCCAGGACTGTAAATATTGGTCAGTCTTGTCAATCCTACAAAGTACTGTTATTAGTAGCCCATAATATAAATGAACCACTATACAACCACTCTATGACTGGAAGGAAAGGAGAAGAAACTGAGACAAGTTTTTGCCCAGATGGACAATGTCAACAAAGACTCAATTAAATCTAAACCCATTCCGTCCAGTTTTGCTGCTGACCTTAAAAATAAACAAACAAAAAAACAAACCCTCATGGTTTCACATGTGACCCGAGGCGGCTTTGCACATGTGAAACACATGTTAAACATTTGTAGAACATTTTACACACGTTAAATGTTTGGTTTTGGAACATTTTATGGTAATAATATGGGATACCCAATATGAAACCTATATAATCACATGTGAATCCCAATTGAATTCCACATGGTACCAATATAATCACATGTGAAATCCATGTAAATTCCCACGTGAATCCCATATAATCACATGCAAATCCCGAGTAAATTCCCATATGAAATCTGTACGTACACATGTGAAACCAAGGTAAATTTTCATATAACCTTTTTATTCCCATCAGAAACCAAATTAATCACATGTGAACCTCAAATAAATTCCCATGTGAAACCTATATAACAACATGGGAATTCCATGTAAATTCCAATTTAAAATAAATATATGTACAAAAAATGCAAAAAATGCATTTCACATGTGTTCCACATATTTTTCACATGTGCAAAAGAACCTGGGGTCACAGTGAAACATGTCGTTTTTCTTTAAGGGTAATTAAATACTGCATTAAAAAAAAGAAAGACATCTGTGAGAGTGGGAAACTAAAACTTTATCAAATTACACTGTGGATGTTCCCACCCTTACACATGTTGGGGACAGGTCCATGCATATTAGTAAAAAATGTATTTATTTGTCCCCTTCCCCATTTAAATGTTTTTTTTCTTTCAGTTTTTGATGGATTGGCTCTGAAGCCAGATGTTGGCTGTTGGAACATAACTGTAAAAAATGCTCCAGTCATCTGCAGAGTTACGAGTGTGAAGCCGGCCAAAACTATACAGAAGGGGGGGTAGTTCAAATAATAAAATAAAAACTACCAAAGTACAAGTGTAAGTAAATGTGCAGTCAAGATGCTCTTTGATGGCAACTAAGATAACTGGATTTAAGAAAGAAACTGATATAGAATGGTATCAGTTGCACAGGATCATGGAACAGGAAGAAATCTATTAATTTATCTCCAGATTTCACCTGTTCACCAACCAGTGACAGCACCTTCAGTATCAACACTGTGGTTTTAACTACAACTACATTGGGTCATTTGGAAAAAAGAAAATCAAAAGAAAAAAAATGGGAACAAAAGAATGAATGAAGAAACAGACAGCAGACGTGTAGAAGAGGAAGAGAATAACCTCGGGAGGGATATAAAAAGAGAGTAGTCTGGAGAAAGAGATGGAGAGGAAGGAAGGAGGATGAAGAGGAGAGAAGATGAGCAGACAGTGTCCTTTATGTATTGGCTGAGTGTCTCCTAGGGCTTTTGTAATGCTTTATACAGACCCACTTTCCAAGGTCGCCGCATGGCTGCCTTCCCCAGCTGTTTTCATATTCAGTTTCAGCCTCTTCCTCCAGTTTTTTTTTCTTTTTCTCCCCTTTCTTTCTATCAGTGACTGTACGGCAGATTGTTGCCCAGGAGTGACAGATTAACCACAGAAAAAAAAGTAAACAAAAAATAAATGAATAATGAGTCGATTTTAATCTTGATATACAGTATATTGGTGTAAATGTACAATAATACGACTCTATGTGTTTTTATTGTAAAAGACTTCCACATACATTTTGCTTACTTCCAGTACGTTCTCTGCATAGTCTGTGCGACTGACATGCCAATGCATCAAATGCTAGTCTGAGGGAAGCTGTAGCTGTATTTTCTTTCCAGCATCCTGATGTATTTGGATACTTCAGCTCCCGTCTGAAGACCGAAACTTTGAACTTTGTCTTACTGCAAGAAAAACAGATGTATTGGCTACAGAGCAAATGGTTCAACACCCTTTGGTTGATCTTCTCCAATTAGCTCATTCCTGCTGTAACATTTTATGACCTGGCATTATATAAATACAATTACTATGAACTGGACTAAAAAAGATCACAATTAATTGGATTAAATTTGACTGTAACCAATTGGACTCGTATTGAACTTTTTAACCTTCTTTTTAAAGTGCCTTGAGATGACTTGTTGGAAATTTGCCCAACGTAGATAAACTGAATATAATTAAATTGTGAATTTAGTTTAAGATACTGTCACATAATGTTCAGAGTCCATACACAGTTTTGGATGGAGGGAGGATTTTTATGGGGAAAAAGTGATTATCACCACAACCAATTTAGCTCAGTTCAATTCAGCTTTTAATTGTTTTAAAAGAAGGAAAAATAGGGAAAGAAATGTTCAAAGAAAGCAAAAAAGTGAAGTTCAAACCCATTTATATATACACACAGTTGCTTAAAAGCTAATTACATCCACATCAATACATCAAATTATAATTTAATTCAATTCAACCCAATTCAGTCCAACTAAATTCCATCCAAATCAATACGACTATATTTATCCATCAATCTATTTTCTATACCAGCTTAATCCAATTCAGGGTTGGAGAGGGGCTGGAGCCTATTCAACTGATATCAGGCGTAATGTGTGTGTGTGTGTGTGTGGGGGGTGCAGCTGAGGGACAATATTTGTTTTAGTAGATAAGTAAGGGTTGTAGAGGTTGTG
>JBBBVU010000009.1:1812465-1824555 GCA_037177055.1 Atherinosoma microstoma
AATATACCGCCCCAACACCGATACACATGTTTTAACTTGAAAAAGTGCAATTTCCGGGTGATGACTCCTTTAAAGAAGGCAGTTGAATCATGCAAACCCAAGAAGATGAGTAAACTGGCGAGCTTTGCTCATGAGGAATGGGCTGAGATTCCTCAATAATGCTGGCAGAAGCTGGAGTCTGGATGTGACGCAGGTCAAAAGAGCAAACAGGTCTAGTGAGTAGCAAAGATGCTCATCATGAAGGGGTTGAATACATCTGAGACTGCAGTCGCTACAAGTCCAAAGAAAGCACTTCTCATCATAGTTGTTATTTAAATTATTTTCATTGGATTTGTTTACTGCAAACAAAATGCCAAATAAACTGAATTTGCAGTGGTGGGGGTGAATAATTTAGATTTCAACTGTTTGTGCTGCATTTAAAGTAAATACATACAAATTCAACATAAGACATGAGTCACTTCCTTCTGCTGCGCTCCGTTGGCTTTAAGCATTACATCAGACCTGTCACAGGTTTATGTTGCGTGCCGTCTCAGTTTTTGTCTGTAATATTTGCTCTGACTTGTTCTACTATCAAGTGGAATGGTTATTAGAACATCAGCCTGAACCGAAGCATACATAAAGCAGAGGCTGGAAGTGGAGAGGAATGTAAGACAGGCGGCAGAGTGGCACATTTTAATTATGAACAGCAGTGAGCTCAGAGCGACTCTCACACTGCTGTTTGTCGACTCACCGGCCTAAAATGCTGAGTGACCCTGATGCAGGGTCATTTTTTCTAGGCCCTGCTGTCCTCCTGGGTCAATGCTACACTGTCCTGGGGAGAGGCCAGAGCTTGCATGAATAAGTAAAGACCGTTGAGGGACCAAAGTCCGTTGGCTGACGTTTCCACCCCACTGAGTTTTAACACATTAGGAAGCCCCACTGCCAGTAATGAGCCAGAGACAGGGGGATGGAGAGGGGGTGGGGGGGTGGGGGCTCAGGGGTGTGAAAGAGCATATTAGCATCTTCAGAGCAAAACTCTTTGTACTCTAGTCTGCATAACTCTCAACCTGGTATTGTTGTTTAAATGTTACTTGCACATGTGATATGAGGGCTGAAGAGTGAGATTTAATCCATCTTGCTTTTTGAGAAATTAATAAAATTATTGGGAAAAAAAGGATGTTTGTGCTCGTGAAAAACAGACCGTGTGCATGAGACAGGTTAATGAAGTGGGGAACACACCTGAGCTTATGGAGCAAGTGCAGAAACTTCCTGTTTGCATCATTTCCAAAGAACAATGTCACATTAGAAACCAAAGTTAGCGCCACTGTGTTCTCTCTGGCTGACAGACTCTGACTGGGTCATCTGTACTTCCCAAACCTACAACAGCAGCAGGTGTTATGGCTGCAGGCTCCAACTCCTAACAGACTAAACGCATCCACTGGATGCTTAAAACTGAAGACTGTTTTTCTGCAGTTTTGCTGCCTTGTCATAAATAAGAGATCCCAGCTTCATATGGAGCAGTGTGGGGAGGTGTGGGTTTGTTTTGCTGATTGTTTACAGCATGATGAGCTCCACCATTAAAATTCTGTGGTCTGCTTCTTAACCTCAACATGAGATCCTACAGTACAGAATATGTTTGCAGACACCAGGAAGCAGCAATGCTAACATGTAACATAACAAGATGACAGGGAGAAATTAAGCTAAAAAACAAGCATCGGCATCCAAACCAAACACAGTTCAACCCCCAAGCAGTTCTATGGGAATGTAGGAAAAGCATGAGAACAGCATTGTCCACTTTAGAGCTTCTGATCATTTCTCCACACAAACAAGGAGTTGTATGAAAGCAGAGACTCTGCTGATTACAAAGATGTATGTCTCATCACTGTGGGACAAAACTCTGGATCAGAAATCAGGTCGTACTCTTGTTTTTATTCCAGCTCTAAAAAACTCTGCTAATGTGTTCTCCTATGACTCGGCCTTTGTTTGACATGAATCATGAAGGTTCTGCTGGTTTCCATGGAGATGAAGGAGGTTTTATAGTGAAGTATTCACTCTTCTTATAATATACTATCTTGGGCTTCACTTGTTTCTGGATCCTCATGGTTTGTTTGTTTGTTTATTGTGGGGATCCCCATTAGCTACCACCATAGTGATCGCTAATCTTCCTGGGGTCCCAGTTAAATACCGAAAATACAGAATACAGATTTAATAAGAATTCATGAAAAATAAAAAAAATAAATAATAATAACAACAATAATAATAATACATTTTAAAAGTGACAGTTCATAATATCCATAAAATCATAAAAATACACTATTCAAAAACAGAGCACCTCAGAGCAGCTTGGATTTCAGAGTTTCTTTAAATAGATGGAACAGTGGATGCCAGAACTTTTAGACAAAAAACCATTATAAAAAACCTGCTGGCTTCTATTGCTTAGATAATCTTTTATAAGAAACATAGATCTTGAAGATAACTCATAACACCTCAACTTGGTAATTAGAAGATCATGATTGATCAAATCAAAAGCAGCACTAAAGTCTAGGAATACCGCACTAAAGTCTAGCCACATTCACCTGGTGTTTCTAAGGTTAATGTGGGGGCTATCCCTGGATTCTCCTGACTCTGACCAATGATAGCGATGTCCATAATCAACATTGACCGATAGCTTCCTGAGATATTTACCTGTGTTACACCTCAATTAAAACACCTGGAAACCTGCTCAGCTTCACTTTTTACTAGGGCTGTACATCATTACTGGTCTCACGATTATGATTATCTTGCCAACGATTCGATTCGATGATGCTACCCTGTGTTCACACCGGGCACTTTAATTCGCATACGCGCCTACATTTCAACGCCCAGATACTGGATGTTTACTCGATTGATTTGGGCGAATTATTCGCGAGAATAAAACGCTTCATTCATACATCAAGTTGAACTTTCTGTAGTGGGAAGGTTTGTTTGTTTTGCGTCAGTCACTTCCGTCAACAACGAACATGGCAGCCTGGTTATTTTGGGTACTTTGAGAGAGTTCCGGCGAAGAAACCGAAGACACCGGCGTGTTTGGGTCCCCCAGATACTCCAGAGGCGCTGAGAGTCCGGTGAATTTCATCAGCTAATCAAGGAGTTACGTCTGGATGGAGGCCACTTACAGGGTATTTCAGTCTCACCTGATCCCAGTTTGATGATCTGTTGGGGAGGATCGGTGCTGCATATCCTTCCAGGATACAAACTACAGGCGATCTATTTCAGCAGCGAGCGCCTGTCGATCTGTCTTCGGTAAGTAGGCTACTAGCTCCGACCTGTGCTGACAACTTCCAGGAGAGTAAACCTATACCTGTCAATAAGCTAACTAAAATAGCTCCATTTAATGAATCCTAGGCCGTTTCTCAATTCAAAGTACACAGAGAATGTAATTTTGTACTGAATAGTACGGACTACTTGGAAGTACAAACTTCTGAGGACGGAAGGACGCGAGTACGCACATTATGCATTTGGAACGGAAACATACTTTGTTACGCTAAAGACGTTGTTCTAACAACAACAAACAGAACTATTTGCACGAAAACCGGCAAAAAACTGAGGAGGTTGAGGAAGGAAATAAGGGAACAACAAGCAACAATGTCAGGGGTGCGGGAGTGTATTTATGCTATTGGCATCTATGTCAACTTTTGAACGTTTTTTTGCCCAACATCTCCTTTTTTCTGTATTTACAAAGATATAAACAGTAGAAAATGTATGATTTAAATTATTATATTATATGTATATATATCTGCCATCTTTCGAATGCGATCGATGTTGTGCCGCAGTGCATTCTGGGATAATAGGCTGCTAGAAGTCCACAAAAATCACCACTGATGCATCCTCGATAAAATGGTCGGAGCAAGTACACATCTGGGAATCTGGAGCGTACTTGACTTGGACTTGGACCTCAACTGATGAGGTTTCAAAAGTACACATGAACACGAGTACGGACAAGTACACATATTGAGAAACGGCCCAAGTCTGCCAGTGTCCTCGCCTCCACCTCTCAAGAATTGACAGGCCGATTAAATGCAACATGTAACTGACAACGCTTTCATGCAATGTTGCATCCTTATATTTATTACAACACACAGCAAGTTTTTGTTTACCAGTCAGCTATTGCTGAACTCCTGGTATTGGAGTATTATCTATTGCCCAACTTTAGTACTACACTGGTCTGAGCACAGACACATATTGAATGATATTGACATTTTCCAAGACTCTTTGTTAACCAACAACTTTAATTCATTAATGTAGCAGATATCCACACCGCCACTATTAATTTTTCCTCCATTTTGAATGACAAGTTTGTATTGTTTGCACGTTTAATACGCTCGAGTTCAATTTTTTCATCCTGAGTAAACAGTCGGAAGATGCTTCATTCTGGTGAATAAAACACTAGATTCTAGCAAATAGGACGCTCGATTGGGGCTTTCCGCGATGCATATTCATGACAAATGGGCCGCCCCAAACAAAGGGGCATCTATTCGCGTCTGTACATTGACTTAACATGTAATTTCAATCCGCAAATCATTTTACTCGCGCCCGGTGTGTACAGAGCATAAGGAAAATGTTTTTCATGTTCTCCTTTATGGCCAGAAAACATTTGCCTTTAAGTATTCTAGTCAGTTTGTAATTGAACACATAGAATATTGTTGAGGTAAACTTTTGTTAATGTATAAAGTTGTTTTAATCCCTGTAGTCCATTCATGCTTGCTAACCCCTAACTTGCAATGGTATTTTCAATAAACGTTAGCATTAAGCTAAGTTATCGGTTTTTTACACAATTTGGTGTGCTATTCACAATTTCCCTTAAGGGATCAATAAAAGTATTTATCTATCTATCTATGTTATATGATTTCACTAAGACAATTAATGTATTTCCAGTGAGATACTGATGTATTTTTTGTATGTCTGCTTAGTTTTAACAGTTTTCCAGAGTAAATGTTTCAAAACGGATTCGTTCTTGGGAGATTGTTTATCTGCGAGCTGTTGCAGCAGGTTAGATCACGCCACACACACCCAAGCGCCATCGGAATTACTTAAACCAATTATGTTTTGTTGCTGTATCGATGTGGAATCATGTATATCCGCATTGCAATGCATCGTAGTAACGATTAAATTCAACACCGCTACTTTTTACCTTCTACTGTAGCACAGTTCCTCATCACACATTACTTTACTCATTTCTAGGATTACTTTACTCATTTGTAAGACTACTTTACCCATTCCTAGCATTGCTTTACTCATAGGACTACTTTACCCATTCCTAGAATTACTTTACTCATTTCTAGGATTACTTTATTCATTCTTCAGACTACTGTACTCATTCCCTAGGATTACTTTACTCATTTCTAGGACTACTTTGCTCATTTCTAGGACTACTTTTCTCATTCTTCATACTACTTTACTCATTCCTAAGACTACTTTACTCATTCCTAGTATTACTTTTCTCATTCCGAGGATTACTTTACTCATTCCTAAGACTACTTTACTCATTCCTATGACTACTTTACTCATTCCTAGGATTACTTTTCTCATTCCTAGGATTACTTTACTCTTCCCTAGATTACTAGGCTGCTATCTTTTGGTTTTCTCTGAAAGTAATATGGTTTCTTTTAGGAGGCAATAACTTTTACTTTTTTTTTATTGTGTTCCAGGTGAATTCACTCTGACACAGTAACACATACTGTATCTTGATTCTGACACTTCTGTAATAATCTCACATGTATCAGCTTTCTGTAGAGACCAAGATTATACACACAGCCTTTGTAGTTGTGAAGATATACTTTATCTATTTGGGCTATTTTTTTAGTAACTATAAATTCTGTTAAAAATTAGTAAAAAATAAACCTGCCTAAACCATCTCTATCACTTGTTTTAGTTATCCCATTGCTGGTTCAAGTTTTGATAATTTAACTATTATTACTATATCATTAACTGTTATCTCAACTATCTGTTGGAACGTCATTTATCCCTATTAATGTCCAAAGAAAAACAATATTATATTCTTTTTTTCTTAAAGCAAACAATAAACTCCAATCAGCTTACATTTTCCTCCATTCTTCATCATCATTATATACATTGTTTCCAAACTTGCCATTAAACTTTTATTTTCACTTTATCATGACTTCAACTTTTGACAACTATATTTTCTGAAGCTCTATCAAGATGTATTCGTTAAAAGTTAAACAAACCACGACAAAAGGAAAAAAAAAAAAAACTATTTTGCCATTTTGATCAGACAATTGCATAACTACGAAGTCCTGCCAACTAATCAGAAAATGCTGGTGCATGTAATGTATAGGAGGAAGGACTTGTTGGATTATTCATCATGTTTATATTTAATTACAGACCCAGTCAGTTCTGGACTATCCTGCTGGTGCAAACTTTTTGGGCAGTGGAGCTGTAATTAAAATAGAGGTTTCAGGTCGTTTCAATTCACTGCATGCTTTCAGAGGATTCATCGGGCTCTGACCAAGGGAGTTCATACTGTAGCCAAGGTTGTCTGTTTTGTTCTTCAGAGAAAGAATGTGTATGTGTTTTCTCCTCATCTCAGCCCCAGTGCCCCTGTGCCCTGGCCTCTCTTCCTCCCCCACTGTGTGCGAGTTTATTCACAGGAAATGCAGGGAAGCCTCATGGGTGGCTGGGCTGATGCGAAGCGACGTGGCGTCTCCAGCGAGCCAGGAACTTAGCATGTCAGGCAGGTCAGCACGGGGCAAGCAGACAGTCGATAAAATATTCAATACAGCACTCCCAGTTCATGGATCTAATACCTCAGAAAAGGCCCCCCCTCCAAAATATAGAAAAAAAAAAAGGAGAAAAAAAATCATCTTCCAAACCTCTTCTTTTCACACCGGCGGGATGGTTGGGTTTATCAGACTCTGGGTGAAAAAGCCACCTGTCAATGAATATCTCACTGAGTCTGGGGGCAGAGCTTGAGTGGATTCATCTTTGCATGATGGCTTATGGATTGCAAACCCCTCCCTTCTTCATATAGGGAAGGAGAACTAGCCTTCCTCCGAGTAAAGTTCAAAAGTGCACTGTGACCTTTTTAGCCTAGCCACAGATATCATAACCCAGCAGTAGAGTCTTCTGAGTTTTCCCCCTTTTTCTTTATCGTTTGCTCTTTATTTTTGCTTTTTTTATGCTCTACATCATTTAAGCACCCTCAGGGTGAGGGGTAAAACATAAGGCAGAATTTTGACAAAGTGGTTTGCGGAGTCTGGAAGAGAAAGCTCAGGAATGTCTTGTGTCACTTTCACGCAGTGGGCGCTAATCCCAATTAGCATCATTCACCTCAGTGAGGACGCATCACATCGACTCAGCCTCCGTTGGACAGGCGCCCTCCATGGACTGGGCGGATCCAGTGAAACAACAGCTGCTATCAGCCTGTTTCGCTGATTAACCTAGACACTAAGATGTCGCTGCAGTGTTTTTTGACTCCCGAGCCGCCACCTCCTCCTCCTCCCGTTGTCTTGGGGTAGCTTCCGTCTACTTACATTTTTAACAAGCGTCTCCTCTGTCTCCATCTCTTTTATTGTGTCGTCTGAGTGTGTGGTATTTTATTACTTACACTGCATAGATTGGTTGAGTACACTGGATCAGTGTTACCCACTCAAACGGTTTTCCTTTCTCCCTCTGAATAATTAATGGAAATGGATGGTTAAGGACAAAGGCAGTGAAGACTCCATTAAGAGGCGAAATGTTGAGAGGTGCTGACTTCATCATTGAAGTTGTTAGCATCCAGGGCCGCGGCTAGCCTTTTTGGGGCCCTGAGCCCAACTGCTTTGAGGTGCCCCTTATAAAATAAACCCTCTCAGCCAAGGAATATTTCCATATTTTCCAGTGCAGTAGTCTTTATTTCCAAAGTAAATTCTCACTATAAACCCTCAGGTATCAGTTTAATTTACTATCATCCTCTTCAGTCATTACAGACAACAATGTCCACGTCCAAAGAACTAATATGAAACTTTACAGTTTAATATTTTTTCAGCTTTTTTCTGCATAAATGTATCCAAAAACTGAAGCTCTGCTCAAAACTACCAAACATTTAAAGAATATTAAGGATTTTAACCCTTTAACTAACAGTTTGATAACTCGATGTCACTGTCAAATGTGTCCCATAACCCCCCCCCCACCTCCCAAACTTGGTGCCCTACATGCAGTTTGTGATGCACTTGGTGGGAACTCCTGATCCAACTCAGCTGTATGCTCCAATATAGACCTGGTAATACTGGATTTTGCACTGAAATAAGATCACACAGATTCTCCACATTTCTGATGAGAGGACAGCGAGCTGTATTCAAACCGAGGGTTGCTAACTCTAAAATATTATATTGTCTAACAGTTGTCATGCAGGGCAGATTCCCGGCTTCTATGCTTTCACTGGACACCTGCATGGCTTCTGAGCACACTAAAAACACAGTGTTTGGACTAACAAGGTAATGTGGGCAAAGGGTGGGGTGAGAACGCAGCTTTTATGGAGTACAATTGGGAGCTAACCTAAGTGATAAAAATAGCTGGATCTGGCTGTAAGGGGTTTTGTTTTTGCTTTTCCAAAGGCTCGTCATAATACATCCCAGAGTTTCAGGGCCCCGCAGCTTTCAGATACCTATAAATAAATGCTTTCCTGAGCTTTACTTCTCCCTCTCTCTCACTTGCAGACGCACACTCATGCAGGGACTGGAGCCGAGTAAATAGCCCCCTTCTGATGAAAAACATTCCAACACTACCAACACCGTGAAAGGGGAGTGGATGGTGGATGGGGTGGCGGTGGTGGTAGAGCTTTTAAAATGGACTCAACCGCCTGTTTTCCCCAAGCACCATTTTCACTGCCACCATTTTCACAGAGGAAGAAGCCCTCAGCACTATCTGTGGATTTTTACCACGTTTAGACACAGAAACAGATGAGCTAAGGCTCTTGTGGAACACTGGAAGGAGGAATGAAAGTTAATCCCTTCACATTACAGATTCTTTTTATGCTGGGTACTACAGACAAAGAGCAATTCTATCCAAAAAAAAAGCTGCATATCGTCTAGGGTTTGGACTTGATGAAATGGCCTGGTACCTCAGAAACCAGACACAGTTAAGGGGAAAAGACACATCTGAATGTGACATCCTTCTACAGTCTGTTACACATAATCATTTCCATAAAGAGCAAGAACACCTCAGGTGCCACCTCACTGTAAAAGGATAGAAACATCTTCCCAGATCTGATGATTTCTCCAGCATCACTACACCAGTTTGAAGTAAATTCTAAAGTAGTTTCCTCATTATTCATCCATTAAAAATATTGCCATCTGGCTGCACATTTCTAAAAGAGATTTAGTCCCTGTGCAGGTACAACTACTAATGTTATGTAAGGCTATTAACCTGATGTTAGCATGAAGCTACATAGCAGTGCTAATCTAGTTATATGCTAGCACTAGATTAATCTTAAACTAATGTGGGGAAACCATGGGTGTGTATCAATCAGCGCACTTGCGCCCTTTCAAACACTATATTTAAGCGCATGAAGCATTCACACTGACATTTAAGCTAAATTTCAGTGTTCTGAAAGTACCTGGAATCTAGTGGACACTACTCGCTCTAAACAGACGCCGTATTGCCGACGTAGAGGAAGGGGAGGGACTTACACCGACTCAGCAGAGTTAAGACAGTAAATGTTAGCAGTTTTTTTAGACGTCGATTATACGTGTTGTAAATGATTAATGTTATAGTTCATTAGTATGTTTATTTGGCAGATATTTTTAACTACCGTTAAGTGCACAATATCAGTGTTCCATTTGGGTCAACACTTACCCACAAAAGTGTACTACACTCCAGTGCACTTACATAATGAGATACACACTAAGAAACCTCTATTTTGACCAGGAAATAATGATGAAGCCACTTCCTGGCAAACCTTCCACCAATCAGAGAGCTTAAATTGAGGGTAATGTCCAATCAGGAGTGGCCAAAGATCAACAAGTGGGCAGAGAGTTCTATGTGTCTTTGAAAAAAAGAAAAATAACAGTCCTTTATGGCTGGAATAAAGCCAAGAAGCTGAGTTGGGGTTGGTTTTGTAAGGATAGGAGGTAAATAGTAGCAGAAATAACTGGAAATGAGAAAAAGTATGAAAATGTAAAAACTTTCTGTTGTATGCCAAGACTTGAGATAATGATGTTGGGATGAGAAAAGGCTTGGTCACTGTTGATCTGTGTGTTATTTCTACAAAGTACTGTTAGTACTAAATTCTGTTTTCTTGTTCTGGTTGGCCTTTATGCTGCTATATCTATTGATACATTCATTTAACATCATATTAGCCTCATAATCTGACAACTAAGGCTGTCCTGGAAAATCACGTCTCCATGGTGACTGGGATTAAAAGGCTTCCAGCCTCTACATGTAGTTTTACATAAAAAAAAAAAAAAAACGACGGTTAAAAAATAACTATAGTGGCTTGGAGTTTCAAGTGTTAATGTAAAGATGTTTTATTTCTCATGTCTCTCTAATGCAACCACAGTTATCACAGCAGTGTTAGAGAGAGGGGCACAATCATTTCTTTTCCTAATAAATTGTCCCCTGATAAAGTCTGTCCCACCCTCTGCCCCCCTCTTGTATGAAGGTCTAGCTCCACAACTTTAAACTAAACACCTGTTAATCTGTCTTTAAAATGTAAATCTAAGCTACAGTCACGGATGCAATCAGGTAAAATTATTTAGATCTGATGTCACTCAACATAACATTATCTTGAGTTACCATTAATTAAACATCCTCTCTGATTTGTGGTACAGGTATCCTCTGGAAAATGAAACAATAGCTACATGTCACATTACAATACTCAGGTGGAATTTCAACAGGTAGAAAACATAAACAAAAAACTACAATTACACAGAAAAAAAGGGTGGACACTGGCAGCAGGTGAAAGTATGAGTAAACCATTGCTGTTCCTCTTGGAGTTTACAGGAGGAGGGGTTAGTGACTTCAGGAATGCTGCCGGTTCAGAGTTGTAAACGGAGTTGGCCTTCACCAACAATGGGGCATATTTTGCGAGATGCTGGGAGTCGATAGCAGGCGTCCGCTGTGACAAAGGGCCACTTCTCTGGCTCCGTGAGAAAGGCATGTTAGTTCAGCTCTTTGATACAGGACACTGTTTCTCTGACCGCCATTCATTACCATGTATAACAGAGCAGAACTCAATGGACATTGCGCATTAGGCATAACTTTGCACTCCTACACACTCTCAGAGGCTGTATTATGTAGGCCTTAGAGCCAGGCTTGTCCAAACACTTCTAGGTGTCTCATAAAAATGACTCTGGTGTTTTGGGTCATAACACAGTCGAAGAAAAAGTACACAAAAAAACAATAATGAACTTGTACCTTTACTCTGTAGTAGTGATATGAGCTGTCTCAGAGCCTTAGGTCACGACAGAGGCATCCACATTTGTTTCCACTTATGTTACATGATCTTTAAGAGCCTAATTTGAACAAATCCCTCACTCCGACCGCACACTGTACTTTCTGAGAGGGCTCTTAACATATGTACGTTGGGTGTTAATGTCATGCTCAAAGTAAACCACGCCGACGGTCAGTTGGGTAGAGCACGCTCTATTTCTGGCCTGAACGGCCCCTAGTCTTTTATTAAGAAACCATATAAAATGAGACGGGAGTAACAAAAGCCGGAGGGAACCTGTCATTTTAGACTTACTGTAAACTCAGTCTCAGAACTTTCCAAGTTATCATCATCGTTACCCTCAACATGGTGCAGCAAGAAAAAAACGTATGACAATTTTTCTAAATAAGTTATTTAATTAGTTCTTTTTAATGAGAAAAACTAAAAAAGAAAATCTGCATTTTTTTCTAAATCTTTTATTTAATTTAATTTTGATTTAAAATGATACAAAATAAAAGTAAATATAAAAATAAAACTTAATAAATAAAGACATTAATTTTTTTTCTAAATTCATTAATTTATTTAACTTTCAAAAAATAATTTAAAAAGATCAAATCAAATAAATGAATGAATGAATACATAAAACATAAAATTGAGGAATTTTCTAAATTAATCATTTTAATAATAATATATATACTGTATATATA
>JBBBVU010000009.1:1827295-1857573 GCA_037177055.1 Atherinosoma microstoma
CATATCGCAATTGTACTTAGTCGAAATTTCAGAAATATCGCTTTTATTTTGCGAAAAACTGTCATGGAAACGCACCTACTGACTGAGTTAAAGTTGACTTGAACCACATGAATGTTAGAACAATTTCATTTGATTCAGATGAAACAGAAGAAAGGAACAGCATGGGTGCAGACAACAGCTACACTGGAAAATTTTAATTATTTCAACCTTCTCCATCGCAAAAAGGGTCTTCATCCATTATTACTTCTGCTTTCAAAGCTCAAGAGGAGCAACACAAGGCTGTCACACAAGCAGCACCAAGACCCAGTAACACAGACATGTGTTTGTATATTACAAGGTAGAGATGTCACAGAAGATGTTCACTGTATTAAATGTCTGGAACCTAAATATGCTGTATGTTTCCTAATGCACGACTAAAACAATGACAACTCAGTTGTCAATGCAACAGCTGCTACTTCACACCTCCTGCAGCAGACGGCTGGAAGCTGGAAGAACTAAAGAGGAGCTCTGACAGAGATAGATACGAAGAAAGAGCTGCTCAGAACAAGGACACCGGGAGTTCCCAAAACAACTTAAACGTCAACGCTTTCAAGTCAGTGCAATTCAGCTTTATTTATACTGCACTAATTCACAACAAAATCATCTCAAGTCACTTTTACAGACACGGTCCGATTCAATCCAGTTTAGTCCGATTGTAATCCAATTAAAACAAATTCATCTGTGTTCATATAAACCAAACTCCGGTCATCGAGGACCGCTGTCCTGCAGCTCCAACACGCCTGACTCAGATTAATGGGTCATTCATAAACTGGGGAATAAAACAACAGCTGTTGGAGAACAATTGGTCAAGTTTAAAAGAGGAGGACCAGAGATGGAGATGCCTGATACAAGTTCATTCAGAAAAAATAATGACCTGGTTAAGGAAACCACCAGATTGGGTTGAATCTTCTTTTTGATTCAATCCTCCATCCTGAGCTGCACAAGGAGACGGTGGAGAGGAAAAAACCTCCATCAGAACCTGGACCAGGAAGGAAAACCTCCATCAGAACCAGAACCAGAACAGAAAATCTCCATCAGAACCAGGACCAGGAAGGAAAACCTCCTTCTGTCTGGACTCGTTGGGGGTTAAAGGACAGGAAAGAGCAGTATACCAGCAGTATACTGTAACTCTAAGCCAGGGATGGTCTAAATCAATGTAATTTATAGCTTCCACATCAACTTGGGATCAGACTGGTGGTAGAAAGCATGAATTCAATGACACACAGCAACCCGGATGTTCTTCAGGTCATTATTCTGTATACTGTCAACTAAAACTGATATTACATTTGGAACTTTGGGTTGTTTAGAGGAATAAAATTCACATAACTCGCCTGTCAAAATTCCTCCTGATTATCCAAACTGAGAGCGTTCTGACAGCAGCAGGTAAGACAGACTACCAGGAGAATTTAACACAACCCCACTTAAAAGATAAAAAAGTGTCTTCTGTCCCCATCCCAGAGTACATTCACTTATCCATCAATGCTTTCTGTCACATCTCCTTTTTCCAAGCTTGAGAGACAACTCTGATGACTCTAATGACTGCAGGCGCTCACGAAAACATGCTATTTTAGCTGTTTGTATTGCAAATGTTCTGTGTCTCTGCCAGTAGCAAGAGAAACTTTCCTGTTGCAAAGACCTCATAATATCACTTTCTCTCTTTAGCCACATCAAAATCCCCAGTGCCTTCAGGGAGCAAACTCAAATACAGGGCAGTATGAACCTCCACGCTTAGCCAGTCTGTCCTTTGCCATGACCCGCAGAGGCCAGCGGCGTTGTTAAACAGCTTCTGCTTTTGATGCGTGCCGGAGCCACAGAGAATAAAAGGGATAGAGGCTTTTACAAGTGGTCCAACAGCACAAAGTGTCTCTGCTCTCTGTAAAAGCAGCGCTCAGGGTCAGAACAGGGGACGAGTGAGAAGAAAAGAGTAAAAAAAAAAAAAAAAAAAAAGTGCATGTGTGTGAGAGTTGTGTGTTAAGGCCACGGAAAATATGATAGCCGGTAGGGATGTCAGGAGCCTCTGAAAGGAGGATGTCTAAGCCAGGCTCAGACTCTCATCTCCTCACATGGCCTCACCCTTTCCCTGCATCCCCCTCTTCATTTATCCCTTACACCTTCGCAGGAAGTTCACCCTAGCCCTGGAGCAACCCCATCCCTCTCTGGTGCTCCCCCTCCCCTCCCTCCAACACTACCAGAGTGCTGGTTCACACAAAAGGAGAAGCAGTGAGTGTCTTGTGCATGAAGGGTCACAGAGATGTCAACAAGCCTATGAGCCTATTCTGTGCCTTTCTGACAACACACTCTGGCCATTTACATCACTGGAAAAGCACTTTATCCTCCACTCTATCAATATGTAACCAATGTTTACATCCAGATAAACAGAAGAATACAGCAGAGGACACACTTTTCTGGTGAAGAAGAGGTGTTACATTCTGCTTGGTTTTGTTGTTTGTCCAAAAATATCTTCATTTTAACCGTTATAAAAACTAAAAAACCTGCCCTTTTCTTAAGATCCAAAAAACTTTAGAGCCAGAACTGACCACCTTATAATGGCTTCTACCAGAATCATAATGCATGACATCTGCAAAAGTGTGTTTCATGAACTTGGTGGAGAGTTTGGTGGACTGAAATGAGCACTAGTCACCAGATTTTAAACCACTAGCATGCATTTGGTGTGTGGTAAAAAAAAGAGACTGGCAGCATAAATGTGCTGCAGACAGACTACAGAAAAGCAAAATGCCATCATGATACTGGGGAGCAAAGTTTCACGAACTATGGCTGATCTGAGAGCAACTTATTAGCATGCAGATTCTAAAACAGAAGCTTGGAGAGTGGAGAAGTTTGTGGAGGAGTACATTCTGTCATGTAATCATATGATTGAAGTTCATCTTCATCCCGTCTCTTCTCTGAGATCACTCCGGCTAGTAAAAGTCAGTCTGACTTGACTCTTTTATTCTCTCTTGTTCTGTCCCTTTCTTTTCCTCGCTTCATCTGATAATGTACTCTTTCTTTGATAAATCAGGCACGGTGCACATTGAAAACAGCCGGTGTGTTGATATCCAGTTGCTGGCATGTGATGTGGAGCATAAAAGGAAACTCAGCTGGAAAGTGCCAGAAAAAAAAGAGAAAGTTGTGAAGTGTGGTTTCTCAGCCTCGGGACGCTGCAGGGCAACGACGGCTCCAGAAATCTACATAATGAATGTCACTGTGGCATCAAAACAAGTCAGAGACACAGTTTTTAAGGTCAGAAAGTTGCACATTGCTGCTTTAAAAGGGAGGTTTTCCTTCCTGGTCCTGTTTCTGATGGAGGTTTTCCTTCCTTGTTCTGGTCCTGATGGAGGTTTTCTTAGCTAGGTCGTTATTTTGTGATCTGGTTTATGTGAACACAGATATTATAAACTGGACTAATGTGGACTTAATTGGACTGTGACTGTAAAACGGTCTTGTGATTACTTTGTTGTGAACTGACTGTATGAATAAAGCTGAATTAAAGTGGCAACAACAAAGAGCCACATATCTGTGGGGAGCTGTGAAAAGCAGTACGCAGCAGTACAGTATGTCCAGAAATTAACCATGAAGTGAATTAATTATTCAAGCAACAGTCAGAGACTGGAGCCAGTCATGTAGTGAGTGAAGAGCGAAGAGACTGAAGCAGAAACAGATGCATGCATGTGCTCCACAAGGGACAAACCTGCATTTATGAGGACATGCTACTTGATGGCACTTTTTAACTATTTACTTTGTGTGTGAAATTGTTTCAAACTAGACAACTTTCTTTTTTAGGAAATACTAAAAACAAACCAAGAAAATTTTGCAGCAGGGCAGCCTGATAATGAATGTGAGGATACTAAGGCGATGCACAGGACATCCAATATTTACATGGGAGTGTTCATTTATGTGAGTTGGACAGTTTTAAGTCTTATGGCTCGGGCTGTGAAGCCCGGTGAGGGACAACTGAGAGTTCAAGGTCCTCCTTACTGTGCAATAGGCCTGTTTCAACTTCAGTGTCCAAATATTTACTGTCCAGCAAGTCCAAGCTGGAGACGACCCAGAAAAGTGGTTTGTCTGTCTATTAACACTTAGATAAGATCATTTGCATTGTGCAATGTGATGGATTACAAACATAGAGGCAAAAAAATGTATTCTAAAAATATCTACAATGTATAATAACTGGAAATGAGCTATGATACAATAAGGATAACTTAAATTATAACTGGAAGACAATACTGAGTTTAGTGAAAGCAGTTTAAATAGTCTTAACCAGCATCTGTAATTGTTTAACTCATGCAGGGCCTCATTTCCCAACCAACAAAATGACTTAAAACAATTTGCAAAAACATTCAAAGCTGGATTCTTATTCAATAAAATGTTATTAAGCACCAAGCATAACTAAAGGCAACCACTTAAGAAAATACGAAGGATTACTTGTTCAATCAGCAGATATGTTTTGCTTTCTTACAGACAAAAACAACTTTTAGTTTGAATATTGTCATGATAATGGTCTGAAGTTTAGGCAGGAAGTAGAATAACCCACAACACCAAAACATCCCAGAAACCTCAGATTATCTGGAGTTTTCTCTGAATGGATCAGGGAAAGTGTTGTCCAGTTTTCTGCCCAGTTTTGGTTCTGGCAGGCTCTCTCTGATCTTCCCAGCTGGGATGGCTTCAGTATTCCGACAGGAAAGCCTCTGGGATCCGTGAGCAGCATAAAAAGCTTAACTCAAGGTAACAAAGCTCCCAGGCCGTGTGATATAATTTAGCATCAGCTTGACTTCCTCTTGACTTTTCTTCCTGTCGGAGAACAAAAGAATCACCGCTGTTCACTGTAAAATATTACACTGGTTTAAATCTCTCCTTTAGTTTTCTTTTTGCTTCCTTTTTCTCTGTTATGATGAATAACAAGAAGAAACATTTAACAGCTTAATTTAAAGCTAGAGTTGGTAATGTTGGAGAGCTAGCAAGATTTGAAAGTGGCACCTAGTCTAAACTCCTCCCCCTCCCGGAGAGCAAGCAAGATCTGAAAGTGGCACTTCCTCTAAGCTCCTCCCCCTTCCGTCAATACTCTGTTAGAGCCACTTGAACTAGCAGCAGAACTCAGCAGGGCAGCGGAGAGTGACACCGCTGTTTCAGCAATCAGCACGTTTCACACGGAGGGAGCGTGGGCGCGACGAGACATAAAGGCATCTGACTGGTTCTTTCCATTCGGACCGAATGGCAGGGATTGGTTAGATTTTTTAACAAGCCTGCCGCTCTCACAGAGGTCGGACTTTTTTTGTTCCTTTTGATGAATACATTATGTATTGACTACTCTCACGGTGAAAGGACCATTTCATCCAGTATAACAAAAAGTGTTTCTGAACAGGATTACCAACTATAGGTTGACTTCTACAAACTCACTTTATTAAAGGAAAACCTGAAGTCACAGAGTGAGTCTGCAGAACATGCTGCTATGAATCACAAACACACCTCACAGTGTTTTCTCTGATCTGTGTTGCTGTTAGTGCAGACAGGAAAGGAATAGTTTAATTGTAATTCAGAGATAATAATGACTTTTTTCATCATTTAGGACCAAATCAAACTGAAAAACATGCTGAGAAGGAGTCTAAAAAGAGAGAAAAGCTGAGTTTTTAAACCGTCCAGCAGACCATGACAGCAGAATGATGGTCTGGCTGCTGTTGTGTGCAGAACTAACTAGCTTTGCCAAGAGGATTTTTATGGATATAAATAAAATAAAACTTTGTGGATATAAGGCTCCTCTTGATACTTAAGTTTTATTCTTTATTTTTTTTAAAAATCTTTTTATTGGGGAATTGGGGACATAAAGGAGTGAGTGAACCGAAGACAAAGGGAGATGAACAGCAACAACTGGACTATCAAACCCAAACAGAAGAACCAGATAACTGGTTGCCACTACAAAAATAGAGCAGACAACCTTTGGGAGCACCACGAGGAAGACAACCTGTAAAAACCATCAACAACAACAAGAAAAAAGGTGATTGACGAAAAGAGAGAAAATACAAAGCAAAGAAAAGGAAGAACAACATGCAAGTAATTTAATTTGATCTTTTTGTTTGTTTGTTTAAAAAACTTAAAAGCCCCCCCCAACAAATTATTCCTACATATTTCACATCAACTTCCCTCGCTCAGATTGGCTTGGGATTATTATTTTTCTTCTTTTCAGACACACATAGAACTTTCTGCTCACTCGTTGATCTTTGGCTGCTCCTGATTGGACATTACTCTCAATTTAAGCTCTCTGATTGGTGGAAAGTTTGACAGGAAGTCTCTTCATCATCATGTCCAGGTCTAATTAGAGGTCTCTTAGCAACATAGCGATAGTGATGAAAATGTGATAAATAATGGAGTTATCATGGATCATCATTGTGGATTTACCATAGAGTCTCTGAATAAACACTACATGTTGTGTCTATATTGTAAACCTCCTGGACGGAATGCCTGGAAAACTTCAGCGAATCACATAAAGGGTAAGCTATCTATCAAAATTCACTCCACAGAGTTACACACTACCACTCCTGAGACACTGGTGATGATAGAAGTGATAGTGCTCGGGACGCCTTCGATCTAGAGGAGGTTTAAGGGTTAAATCATGTGCCAAAACTGCTGTGTTTTCATTTTTAATAGAGAAAAAATTCCCATGCAAAATCTTTTAGTACAAATATTTATTTATTATTTATGTTTTTTATATATATTATTTTAAGGTGTGAATATGTCACTCCAACAGAGTTTCACTGTATGTCATACGTAACAATAAAGATCTCTGTAAATAAACTGAAAATGACTGAAATCAGACCATCACCAGGAATTTTTTATATTTATTTTCATCTTAAAATCAAACTATGTGACTGGAAATGTTTATTAAAGAAAACATTTTTAGGGGAGGTTATTTGTTCCCTAGCCCAGTGGAAAACATCCTATTCTTCCTGGTCTATTCACTGTATAATCAGACCCAGTGAATCATCCCCGGCCCAAGGAAGGGGGGGAAAAAAAGGCCAGGACAAGCAAGCAGGCTCTTGAGAGAGAGACAGAGTGGACAACAGTGTTTAGAAGCTTCTGGAGTGTTTTCCTGCTTGAAGCTCCAGCTAGACTCCTCTGTGTCCTTCAGAGTGAAAACAAAAACATTTGGAGTGTATGGCTCACAGCTAGAGCACATCTCTTATTTGTTATCACTTATGCTCCAGGCCCGGTTTACATTCTCCTGAGTGTGTCCACTGGCGTGTTCATCCGGAAATTTATCCCCTACGCCTCCTCCTGATTTAGATTTGGAGAGCAATAAAACTTGCTGAGTTGTTGCTTCGGACAAATAAACTGACCTAAGTGTTGATGTAGAGATGTCTGAAAGAAACACACACACACAAAAACAGAGAGGAAGATATATAGAGAGAGAGAGCGTGAATGATAGTCGCTGGTCTATCGCTGCTTCCTGTGAAAGTTTCCGGCGAGCCAGTAAACATGGCAGTGTCTGTCTCCTGTGGGAGCTCAGAAAAAATGTGTTTGTGAGAGTGTGTTGTCAAATAGACGTGTGTGTTTATGGATGTTTGTGTGTGGTGATGTACTGCTTGTTAGTGCATGCATACATTGTTGTGTGTGCAGAGGTCAACAGTTCCTCTCGTCTCTGTGAGGGAGTTGTGCTGGATCCAAATGCCCAGCTGCTCATAGGTGTCTGTTTACAGCCTGTTTCGAAGAGCTAACAGAGGACACACACATACACACACATGCCTCGAATCACACGACAGGAATCCTCACAGAAACACACAACATATAAGGTTTGCCTTAACAGCTTGTGGAGTAATTTCATTTACTTAGTTTGTTAGGCTGTACACTCAGACCATTAAGGTTTTAACCAAATTACGGCTTAATTATGTCACCTGAAACATTTACCCACTTAATTACAGTCATTTCTGGATTTACCTGTTTGACCAACCAGCACATGTTTGTAAGTTTGTTCAATTACGTATCACAATGAGCAATTGTAAACAACTCTGACTTGCACCTTTGAAAACTGTTTGCTCAGAAAAAACACAAATCCTCTAGAGAATTGTCCAACAAAAGGCTGGAAAAGTAACAACTGGAGGAGCATTTGACAACTAATTAGGTTGCTAGGCAACAGGTCGGTAACATGACTTGGTATAAAAGGAGCATTTCAGAGGGAGGCAGAGTTGTGGAACAAATTTTAGAAAAATGTTCCTCAGACTTTAAGATCCCACCATTTACAACATATGATATAATCTACAGATTCAGAGAATCAGGGGAAATCTCTGTGTGCATGGGACCAGGCTGGATGCTGGTGATCCTCTGCATTAAAAACAGACATGATTCTCTACTGGAAACCACTGCATGGACTCAGGAAGACTTCCAGAAATCTCTGAAATCCACAAATGCAGGTTAAAGCTCTATGATGCAGTGAAGAAGTCAGATGTGAACAGGATCCAGAAACACCGCCGTCTTCTCTGGACCAAAGCTCATTTAAAATGCTCTGAGATGAAAATGTGAACTTCTTTCTGGGAAGCATGGACGGCGTGTCCTGCAGACTTAAGAGGAGAGGGCATAAATGAGCCTTAAGCCTTAGCCTGGACTTCACTCTCTTCGGCCACTTCTTCCAGCTCATCCAGGGGGGTCCCGAGGTGTTCCCAGGCCAGCAGAGAGACATAGTCCCTTCAAAGTGTCCTGAGTCTTCCCAAGACCTCCTCCTGGTGGGACGTGCCAGGAGGCATCCTAACCAGATACTCGAGCCAACTCATCTGTGTCCTCTGGATGTGGAGCGACTCTACACTGAGCTGCTCCTGGATGACCGAGCTCCTCACGGGAGAGTCCAGACGCCCTGCAGAGGAAACTCATTTTGGCTGCTTGTATTTACAATCTCGTTCTCTCGGTCACTACCCACAGCTGGTGACTATGGGTGAGGGTAGAAACATAGTAAAGTGATAATAAAAGCCGTGACACTCAGACACTTGGTCCTTTTTGAGACGAAGGCACAAAACAATAACAACAAACATATGTGTAGAATCAAAGAGGCCTAGCTTGCTAGCTTTATACAAGAAGTGAGTCAACACTTTTATGTGTGTTTGACTTGTAAGGAGCGGGAAAACTAGCAAACGGAAAGTGACATCATACCTCTAAATCCTTCCCTGAAGTAGGGCTAAGAAAGAAAATAATAACCATACTCACCGCTTGGTTTTATCACCATCTATTACGTTGGGATATCCCAGTTTTTCCTTTCAACAAGCTAAAATGCAGGTAACAGGATAACAATGACAGCATCCAGACTGATGATGATTAGAGTGCCCCGTAACAATGTTAGGTCATGTAATCCTCTATCAGTGACATACTTGCTCCTCACATGAAGGATACAGTAAGACCCCTTGTTTCTTTTCGTTCTTTTTTTTAAATGACATTTCCAAAAAGTTTTGGAAACAATCCCGAATGATAATGGGCATTAATTAGAATTTTGTCTTATTTACTGGGCTGTTCTTGCCAACACCGGACCTCATGATTCCCGTCTCGATATTTGATTAGACATTTGAGTCTTAACGATGATCTGTATGGCATAAAACAGTAGCCTACATCTGAACCAGCCTCCAATAGAGAAATGATCAACGACGGTATGTCAGCAATTTAGATGGGCTGGACTCCCACACAGAAAATTTCTACTACTCGCACAATTCAATTTTCCAAAAGCATGAAATCACTTCATGGTACTTCTGACATTAAACCTTTTAATGCAATTAAAACTAACTGCTATGTTGAACAGTATCTGGTATAATAGCACAATAATGCTAACAGTGTAATATTATGCAGTAAAGACTGTTACAGAACTCACAAATGCATTGAATTAAACTAACAATTATATTAACTATAACTCTTTTAGAAATGAGAGGGGGGTTCGGACCTTTTGGGATGTAGTGTAGTCTGAAGATTATGTGACACAATGCATATAGATTTGACTCTAAAATGAGAATAAAAATTCAGATTTAATGGAGATTTCAACGTACCCAGGACTTGCAGAGGGTTTGGTGTGTAAGTGAGCAGCGTATTGGATGGCAGAGTGAGAAAGTGCAGGGCTGCAGGGTTTCTAATTCAACACGGCTGACGGCTAATGAACTCACAGGGCGGCCTGGCTTCTCTCATTAAAGGTGAGACCTTGTTGCTCTTACATATGTTAATAGGTGAATGTATTGGAGGAGAGCAGGCAGGCTTAGAGAGCGGACCGGAGGGCTAGAATTACACCTGAGTGTGTGTGTGCTGGAAAGTGACACACACAGCTGGGGTTAAAGAGAGGCTGGTTCCAGGTAATATGAAGTGATGTCCAAATTGCGAAACTTTTTTTTTTCTTCTTTAGTAGAAACCAGAAGGGTTAGTGTGTGTGTGTGTGTGTGTAAAGTTTCTGTACAGAAGCAAACAGAGGCTTTTGTGTTTTTAACTACGGCCTGAATGGCTTCTCAGCTCCGATTGTGGACACACAAACACATGCGACATGACCCGGTCTAATGGCTACTGGCTACGGCCTCTCCAACAACACAGCCCTGACCTTTCACCGCTAACCTCTCTCAGACCAAACCTCCATTACCTCACAATTACATCTTACAAATGGTTTTCCCCAGAAAACGTGTGTGTGTGCCTGTATATGGACACGTGTTTGTGCCACCCCCGTCATTTTACCTCCAGTAATAATCTTTGTATGGTTTGTGTACTCACAGAGATTCAGATAAAACTTTGAGCAGAAGTGATGAATGTGACTGCTTTTATTTCTTCCCTTGATTCCTAAATTCTGTCTTCCTACCATCCAGCCATTTTCTGTGATTCCATCTCTTCCACTTCTCTTTGTTTTATAATTTGCAAATTTTCTCCTATTGAAGCAAACTTCTCTTCCATATAAACACTATCTTACAGCCCTTTGTCAGTAATAATACGTAATAATTGTCAATTTAAAGCAGTTTTTTTTGCTCACAGCTTTGTTTGTCATTGTGTTGTTTAGAATTCAAAATATAAACTTTTCACACGTGTACCAAACTCTTCTGTTTGGCCTTTTGACATTTTTTGAGATGTTGCTGTTTTGATTCTATGTATTTTTATTTATCTAATGTTGATTGTTTCGTATTGTTTTAATTTCTTTTATTTGCTGTGTATTCATTCTGTCCAACACTGCAGTCCACTGTGGTTGTTTTTAAAGTGCCTCACATATAAAGTCAGGTTGGACTTAATTGTGTTTATCCAGCATGTCACCTTTTAAAGAAACCCTGAAATTTGTCAGATTTTCTCACTGTACCCCCCCTAACAACAGCTAATCCAGCATCCACCTTCATCCTGTCTCAATCCTGGGCTACTTTACTTAGTCTTTACGAGGAGATAACCATTTACATGTTCTACTGTGTTCCAGATGAATTTACTCTGACACAGTAACAAATATCTTAATTCTGACACTTCTGTCATAATCTCACGTCTCAGCTTTCTGTTGAGAACAAGATTATACACACAGCCCTTGTAGTTGTGAAGATATACTTGCTTTATTTATGTCATTTCAGACAGAATCTATCTAATCTAGCTACGGATCATCAGCTCTGACAAGTCCAAACCCCATAAGTTGACTTCATTGGTTCTTTACATTCTTAAAAAAATACGTTTTTATTTAAATTCTTGCTTGTGAGTTTCAAAGTGGAAATGATCTATCTCATTAAGCTGTGAGAAATGTTTGACACAGTGTGGATGTGAAGTTCGATGTTTGCTGGGGAGAGACGACAGCACCCAGAACATCGATCTGCCCCGGAACCCCAAAGGTCGTGAGCTCCGACCTGCAGGGAGTCGTCAGCAGCGAGCCCACAGGGCTGCAGGTAGGCTTGGATTACTGCACCGTGCTCACAAACACACAACACACACACACCCAATGCCATGACAAGTGATATGTCAGAGAGCAGCACACACACACACACTAACACATATGGATGGCTAGAGGGGAAATCAAGCTGTCGCCTCTCAATAACCTCCAACAAAAGGGCCATTGAAAATAACAAGACAGCCTCTCACAGTGGCAGTTCAAGAAAAAGTTTCCCTTTGTTGGTCGGAGCGACGTCTCAGCAGAGCAGCAAACACCAGATCCTCTCACTGAGGCCAAGTGGGTTTTATAAAGGTTCACGGCACGTCCAAGAGATAACTGCTGGATCTGCTGGTATCGCAGAACCGTCACCTGACCCTGGCTTCCCAGTCTGCTCTGTCTGAAATGAATGAAATGTTCTCCACATTATGAAGCTTTAAAATGAATAAAGTTTCCTTTCAAACGTCTGTGCAGAGGATTTTTATATCAATAAAACTACCCAGTGGTTATTCTTGACTTTTACATCGGCTTATAAAAATCTGAAGCTTGCTAGAGTCGATGTTCATGTGCTTACATAGGAAGTGACGGAGGTCTGGCCCGGGTTCAGCACACTTTATACCTCCACCGCAATGTTTATTATGTCAGTGTTGGTCAGTCCAGTCCCATCACATTTACGAGCTCTTGTGCTGCTGTGAGGAAAGCTTTATCTGATGGAAAACCTCCTGAGTCAGTCCACCTTTATGTTGGATGATGCCCTGGTCCTCATCATAAAAGGTTCCCAACACAGTTTCCACGTCTGAGTCAACTCTGTGATCTACTTAAAGATGCCATTTTAACGTTTTAAGCAGAGGTAACACAATATTCTCCAAAGAATTTTCTCGGCCCCATTACAAGTTACATGTGTGCCTTTATGTCCGGTGTATAAACGGAGAGGATCATCAATTCTCATTTCAGTCCATTTCATTTCATACGACACCCTCTTATTACAATAAATTGACTGGTCGCAGCCATTTTACAACGGATGTCGGCTTGGTGTGTGATTTCCCTCTGGCTCAATTTAAGATAATGGTATATAGTAAGAAGCGGAGAGAAACATAACCTCTTTCTGCCTCTGCAGTTTTTAAACATTTAGCTGGGTATGATATATGAGACAAAAACATTGACGATATCAGAATTTTCAGAAGTGGTGAACAGAAAATAAACAGCAGGGACGGGGCAGGGGGTGAAGGAGCTCACACAAATATCAATAAACTCTCCTCTTCCGTCTCGGAAGCTTCCTGCTTTATTTGATTAGGCTGAGGATGGAGGGGAGGGCTGGGGGTGAAAAACAGAGCAGTCATGCTCTTTTGCTTTTCTTCCTCCTTTCCCTTCCTCCGCAATCTTCAGCCTCTCCTTAATGGGAATGGGAAGTTTGGGAAGTGGAGGGGAGAAAGAGGGGGCAGTTGGAGAGGGCTGCTGCTAGCCTCAGCCTAACCTCCCCCATCTGGACCGAGGAGGAGGGGGTGGCTTGCCAGCCTTCAGGCAACTCCCAACCCTTCCCAGCTGTTGGCTGTTCAGGGGCAGAGGCTTTTCTTTCCCGCCCCAAGTGTGTGTTTTTGGTGGGCTTGAGAAAGCATTTTTTCATAAACATTTGCCATATCCTCCACCAGCTGCTGACCCCACTGCTCCTGTCCCTGAGCACAGCTCTGTACGCATGGGGAATGGTTTTCATTTAGCAGACTCTGCTTTGCAGGAGACGCTTGCTGTAGGCTTCTTGGCCACACTGCTGTTAGCACAACAGCTATGATGTAAAAACTAGAGAGAAGATGTTAGCTGATAGCAGCCAGAGTTATGAGGATGGAGCTGTTAGCAAGCTCAGGTCGCATCAGTCTGATAGAAACGAGGACTTGTTGTTTCCACATGGTCAAGTCAAATTTATTTATAAGCCTGTTTAAATACAACAGGTCTTGGCCAAAGTGCTGTAGCAAGGGTTTAGGCTTGATTTTGACATAGGTAGGGATAGAAAAGAGTCCCACTGAGGTTCCTGGAAGACTTGTAATTTAGTGGATAGGATAAAGTTTATCATGTAGGCTAAAATATTCTATTCTGAGATTGACATCTAATGTTTGTTGTTGTCTAAACCGAATCCAGGATTATTTTACTTCATGATTTCTGTAGTTTTACGAGTTGAAGACATCTGTTGGTATATTTGTTTTACATCAATATCATCCAGACAAGAAAGCAGTTTGCACTACGGTGCAATCATCGTCATCATTATCACAGAAAGGTACTTTAATAACACAGAAAAAGAAATCCGTTACTCAAATTCATTACCTTAATAATGAAACCCTGAACAAGAGTTAAACTATTGTTATGCATCATCATCCTCATAACTATAGCTTATAATCAGAAAAGAAAAATCTATCTGACCATTTTGACTCATTGTGATTGTCAACGTAAGGTTTATTTTGACGTCATTATTAGTTTAATTTGAATTAAAAGACATGTTAAAATTATTATAGTCCATTTTTTCAGGTATCTGAACCAAACAAAAATGCCTTTTTTAGTCTGTAAATTATGATGTGAAGGTCGGATAAACACTCAGCATGACAGATTACAACTGATAAAGTGAAATAATTATGTAGATCGAGACACAACTCAGAACTAAAACTCACCTTCCTCATCATCTCCTCTGAACAAGAAGGTACCCATTAAAAGATTTAATTAAAAACACACCAATTCATGATAAGGAAACATGTTTTTTACTCAGTGGCTGTTATCATTATTAACAGTTGTGTCTTAAACTTTGCCATTGGCTCACTCTAACATACGTCCTGATGCACCTTGACTGAAGACACAACCACCGTTAGCGCCACTCTCTGCTACTAGCTAGAAGAACAAGCTCTTTCAACAGTGAGTGACAGCAGGAAGAGCCAATCACATTAGCAAGAAATAAAAGAGCAGAGCTAATCATAACAGCTGAAATAGGTTATAATGCGGGACCTGTTACAGATAAGTACAGAGAGGACAGATCTTTCATCTGTTGTGTGATGGACAATGGTGGGGACATCTCAGGACTTTCTGGATGTTGGTAAGAACATGTCCCTACCAAATTCTACACCCATGGCTGTAACACTTTAAGAGAAATAAATAATACAAAAAGCTAAATGAGAAGGGGACAAAATAACAATAAAACATATATAAAGGAAGAGAAAACTATAAAAAGAAAATAAAAATCAACAGAAAGGTCAAGATCTGTTTGATTGAGGGCGTAAAAATGGGTCTTAAAACAAGTTTTAAAAATGTCCTCTGTTGGTGAGATCCTAACATGGAGGGGAAGGTTGTTCTTTTTCTACCCTGTCTTTGCTTCAATCTGGACTTTGGGACAACAAGGAGCGTTTGGCCAGCAGATCTAGGGGGTCTAGAGAGAGCGTGAGGAGTTAAAAAATCTAAGAGATAAGAGGGACCAAACCAGTTGAAATCTTAAAATCACTTCTAAAACAAACAGGGAGCCAGAAGAAGAACAATTATGATGCACGCAAGAGCAGAAGCTGACTTTATCTCCTCTTAATAATCTATCAGAGTGTTGAGGGGAGTTTGGCTGTTACGCTTCAGAGGGATGTAAACCTGAGTATCATCTGCATAACAGTGATAAGAGATGCCATATTTATCTGAAAACAGACCCCAGAGGAATGAGGAAGAGAACATACCAATGTTAACAGATAAACTTCTACAAGTAAGATATATTGCTGCAACACATTGTTCAAGCTGAGATATTTAAATGCCATCAAAAAGTAAAAGACCATTAAAGACCTTTAAAAGTACAGATTTTGTGCTGTTTAGAACTTTAAAACCAGGCAAGAAGACATCATTAACACCATGATCAACAGAAAACAGAAAAATCATCAAATATGTGTTTATTGGCATGTGAACATTATTTGAGTCTGGTAACTCACTCATGTTGGAGTAAATCCCTTACTTGATCCATTATAGGCATAAAAAGACACTTAAGGGAAGCTTAAAATAAATGGTAGTGCTTTTATGTAAGAGTAAAGCAAAAACATGAACAAAAACTCAGCAAATTCATGTCTAAAGAGCCAAAAATGAGACAACAAATGTTTACCGTCTCTTGTCTTGTCCTGAAATAGCCACCACGCCGCATGTGTTAATAAAAAATGGATTGGGTGCTTGTTAGTGAAGGTGGGTGCAGGTGCCAATGCTGTATGTATATCATCTGATGGCATGCTTGTGTTGATGCATTATGAACGAGGCATCCGGACCTCATGCAACATTCAGCGGGTTGGGGAGGCTGAAGGTGAGGCCAACACAGCCGGCAGCCAAAGACACTCGCACCTCCAAGCTGAGCTCTGGATCCACACATTTAGACGTACAACTGGGAGCACGCTCACGCAACTGGCTTTCTTTAAGTCACACGCGTTGTTACACACACAAACACTGATGTGAACCGTGGGGATGCATCGCACAGAAAGGTTATTTCTTTTTATAAACATAAACAAGGAAAACACAAATAAGTCAGACTTTGTGGCTTGGACACCCCCTCTGAACTCTGACCTGCAGTGTCCAGAACATACACCACTCCTCCTCTTTGTGCTGGTCTGTTTCGAAATCGCATGGTAATACTTCATTATGGCAGCACTGTAATTTGCAGGGAATGAGCACTTCAAACGAAAAGCAACCCACACATAAACACACACAGACGGGGTTACTGTAAATGTGTGTAACCTAGAGTTCTGCTGGGACTAGTTTTTCTTTCTTTCTGTGTTCCCAGAACAGTCCAAAATACACCCGGACAGTAATCAGAGGCGCACTACAAGGTTATAATTGTTGGAGCTGATTACAAAGGGGAGAGTAATGGTTCAAATTGGGAGAGGAGTGCAACGCCAACTTGTACACAGAAAAATGTGAACTCTGCTACACAGGGTGTCTGAGGAGTTTGGGTTTGAAAGCCTCCTGAATTACAGCTAAACTAAAAAAAAGAAAAAAAGTGAGACTTGGCCTTTGAAAGTTGGGTGGTCTGGTTGTCCAGAAATCACCTGGATGTTCCAGTTGGAAAGTTTACTCCCTGTGGTGTAAATCATGTTTTCCTCATTCAAAATAAGATGTTTGCTTTAAACAAGCAGCACTTAGACAATTACAACCTGAAATGACTGTGAATAAACACGTTGCCAACATGGCTAACAACTTCACAACCGAATGCTACAATTCACCCACCAAGAAGGCACCTGTATTTAGATATGTCAATATATAGCTGCCATAAAATGTCTCTTTACCAATTCCTACTACCCTTTAATCATCCTCTCCTCAGAAGCTACAACTTCTTTACTCACAAGATACATGTCAACATCCTGGACGTCATGTAGAACTCACACATTGCTCCAAAGCATTTTCAATGGATTTCCTGCAAAGTTGCTGCTCCATAAATTGTACCAAATTGTAATTCTTAACCCTTAAAACTCCTCTATGTGACTGAGCACTATCACTTCTATCATTATCTGTGTCTCAGGAGCGGTAGTATGTAACTCTGTGGGGTGAATGGTGATGGATAGCTTACACTTCAGGTGATCTACCAAAGTTTTCCAGACATTTACTGTATATCCCGTCTAGGAGGTTTGCAATCCAGCCACAACATGTAGTGTTTATTCAGAGACTCTATGTGATAAATCCACAACGAATGATCCATGATAACATCATTATTTATCACATTTTCATCACTATCACTACTATGTTGCAAAAAAAAACTCCATTTAGACCTGAAAATGATGATGAAGCCACTTCCTGTCTAACTTTCCACCAATCAGAGAGCTTAGATTGAGGGTAATGTCCAATCAGGGGCAGCCAAAGATCAACAAGTGAGCAGAAAGTTCTATGTGTGTCTGAAAAGAAGAAAAATAATGGTCCTCTATGGCTGGAATAAAGCCAAGAAGCTGAGTTGGAGTTGGTTTTGTGAGGATGGGTGGTAAATAGTAGCAGAAATAACTGGAAATGAGGAAAACGTGTAAATATGTAAATAGTTTGTATGTAAATAATCCAGCATTGTTTTCATCCCGTCTCTTCTCTGAGATCTCTCCAACCAGTAAAAGTCAGACTGATGTTGACTCTTGTCTTTTCTCTTGCTTTGTCCCTTTCTGTTTCCTCTGATAAGGTCCTCTTGGTCTCTTTGATGAATCCACCACACTGTTTGTTCAAAACAGCCAGTGTGTTGATATCCACTTACTGGTGTGTGACGTGGTGCCGTAAAGCAAAATGTTGCTGTAAAGTTTTGACCAGGACGAGAAAAAAAAAAAAAGAAAAAGTGAAAAGTGTTTTCTCAGCCTTGGCTCCAGGAATGTACGTATTTATGTCACTGGTTCATTAAAACGGCTGCAGCACAGAAGGAAGAGCAGTTGTCTACCAACCAAAATGTTAGTGGTTTGATTACCGGCTTCCCTCTGACTACAAGTACAGTCCATTTAAAACGAGTCAGAAACAGAGTTTTAAGGTTAGAAAATTATAGTGCTTTTATGAATTTTAACTTCCGTTAAACTTAGTTTACTATGACAGTGATCCAACTTTAGGCACATATATGAGCATCATATGTACTTTATAATTTAGGTTAGTCCAAACTAGGCTGGATCGTGAGCTTCGTGTTAAAAGCGAGAGGGATTTATGACACTACAATACCTCTGGAAGCTGATCCTTGTCAATAAGCAGCAGGAAGTGTGATGTGTGAAACTGAAAAACCAAGTTTACGTTACAGGATTTCCAGGTAACATTCCAGATAAATCAGAATTTAAGCAGAGGCCATCTTTATCTGTGAACATAATTAGAGAGGAAGAGACCGGGAGAGTGGACCAGGTGAGCTAAACAGACTGAATCAACAGGAAGTGAATAGAGATGCATGACAGGTGTAACCGCCGGATAAAAATCTTGTGAAGTGTGAACTCCTGCTGCAGATCGTTCATGTACCATGACCTTTCTGTGCCCTTCAAAACTCCTGTGAGTTCGCAAGAGAAAGATGCTGCGTAGTTTGAACTGTGTGATGCTCTGACAAGATGAAAATCTTGTTGCGTGAGCTTGGTGTAAGAATCAAGAAGACATCTACTGCTCTTTAAACATTTAAAATAGAAGAGGGAGCTGTACAATTAATAAAGTACATATTATTTCTCTGTTCAAGGCTAATATTAGGCTTATTTTCCCCAATGTGTGAAATAATATAAAAAAAATTTGTCTGAAATGCTGTTGTTACTAGAAACATGCTTTAGAAGGGACCAGAACAAGCAAGTTTATGGGCTGTAAAAGCAAAAAGCATTTCCTACCTCATCTGTGCCCCTCCTTTCCATGTCATCCTGAGCTGGAAGTATAATACATGCTTTATTCTCTGCCTGAAGGCTAAACGCTGCTGAGTGTGTGTTGAATATTCACCGCTGAGCCCTTTGCTTGATTCTGTGTTGCTACCTGAAGGCTGAGAAGGATGTTAAACAGCTTCTCATGAGCCACTCATTCCAGCTCCGGGAACAAAATGACTTCATCATATTAAAATTTTATACCACAGATAATTCGTGTTTATATTTTGTGTAAATATGTCAGCGTGGAGATTTAACCACGCTTTACATGTGAACCTGAACTTCAAGCACACTTTAAGATATTTATTTATTTAGCTTATGAAACAGATTGCACTTCACATCTCTTCAGTTTTAGTCACTTTAATATAAAAATTATAAATGAGAAGCAAATGAAAGAATCACATGAATCCATGTCAACAATTTACTGGTCAGTTTGAATGAAATGGGCTCAGATCTGAATTTTCTAACTCAAATAAGTTCGGCATGACAAGGGTTTGTGTTTATGTTTACAACTGCAGATTAAAAACAAACATAAAGTCTTAAGATTTTATTATGAAAATTGTTGCATGGCTTGTTGATTTGTATTTGTCCAGAAGAGCAACATAAATGCCAACCAGAGTTTATTCTCCATCACAAATCAACACAAAATTTATGTAAAACGGGCAACTTCTGCCTTAAATCAAAATTTAATGTTATAAAGAAATGAAATAAAAATCAGAGAATCAGACAAAGTAAATGAATGAATAAAGAATATAATTAGTTTTACCTGGATGGCTGACTGATCAGACTCGTATGACTCAGATTTAGGCAACAAGTTAAAAAGCAAAACTTTAATAAAGCTAAATTTCATACAAGCGGAACATCCATCAACATACACAGACAGTGTTCAATAAATTATAAATGAGTTTGAGAGTATGATTTAAAAATTTTGGTAAAAAAAAAAAAAAAAGAGGATATTTTTACATACATGTTAAAAAAAAAGATTTTACTTTCACTAAAAGTTGAAGTAACTGGACTGAACTTTGGAAACGAGTTCTTTATTAGTCCCCATTTTGAATTATGTTGAATTTAGACCCTTTTTTTAATCAAAGCAGAAGAAATTAAACACATTCAACTTTTTTTGGGTTACTTACAGTTGTCTGCAAAATAATTAATACCCTTCCATTAAAGAAAAGGCAAAATTCTTAATAGTAATTCAAATAACTTGAGACTGAAAAAGTAATAATAAAAATAAATTTGCTAAATTATAATTTAGTGACATGAGACATTGTTTTTTAATTTAATTGAGTTGAAAAAATATTAAAAAACAAACAAACAATATGGTCCTGGACTAATGAGAGCACTTTGCTGATGAGCAGTGGGCCAGAATACCTGTCGACAGGTGTAAAAGTCTGATTGAGAGTTACAGAAAACACCTGATTGCATTGATTGCCTCAAAAGATTGTTCTACTAAATATTAGCTTATGACTTATGACTTATGATAATATGATAATTTCTCAAATTTGCTTGTTTTTTAATTTTTTTTTCTATTGAACCACAATTAAAAAGTAATGTCATGATTTTCATAATTTTTTTAAAATCTGTTATATTTCAATGACAGCTGTTTTTTTTCATTCTTTAATGGGAGGGTATGAATAGTTTTGTAGACAACTGTAGATATTATCTTCTGATAAAGACACTAGCAAGACAAGATAATTTGGTGGATGGTGTTTAATTTCAGCTCGAACAACGGAGACAAAGATAGAATATTTAAAGCTTTTGTTTGCTTCTTTCTAGCAAAGACAACAGTTTTAAACAGCTGAAGTTTTTCTTTCACAGTGCATTAAAAATGGGATTTTCTCCAGATTTAATCCTCTGGACTGTCTAAAGGCCATACCTGCACAAAAATGAGCACAGACAAATAGAAAACAGAGTAGCAGAAAGCTGGTCATCTTCCTCTCTTCCTCCTCCTCCCGCCTGTCCTCTTCTCTCACACACACAATGATAAAACAATGACTGGGTAGTGAGGGAGAGAGGAAGGGTGAGAGGATGGATGGATGGATGGAAATAATGCATGCTTGTGAAGGAAAAAAAGCAAGAAAATAATAAGTGAGGTGATAATTGGCCGAGCGGGGAGCTTCTTTTATTTTAAGGAATAACCTGCAGAAGACAAACAGAAAATAAAAAACAAAAAAAGTTGGGATTTAAATTTTGCTGGAAATATAGTTTTTTTTGTTTATTGTTTTTTTCATGCAAATGCACAATCTAAGAAATGTGCACAGAAACAGAGCAGCTGAGGATGGTGATAGCAAAGTGATTCTGGACTCAGTCACCACCAAAACCTGCAAGAGAAACGGCTCAGGACAATAAAATGAAGCAGTCTGATGTGGACGAGGTCATGTTGGCACCAAATTTAACCCCCCCAACACCTGAATTTATTCACACTTATATAAAACCAGGGAAAATACTGTAAAAAATTAAATAATAAGGAAGAAAATATCATAAAGAAAAAAACTGGAATAAAATTCAGTAAATATGTTTATTTAATTATTTTTATAATAATAATGACTAAATACAAAGAAATAATAAATATATGATATTAAATAAATAAATAAATAAAATTACATCAAAAACCAATCAATAAAATGAATTTTTAAAAGAACAGAAGCAGTTTGTTCAAATTTGAGTAAACAGACTTAAAGGGGTTAAAATCTCACACTGTAGGAAAAAAAATTAACAAAAAGAGGGAAAAAAACAGTAATATACCAACGGCTAGGGTGCTGGAAAGATTCTGTAAAAAAACAGGGGGAAAAAAATCAAATTCAAGTAAAATTCCAGTTTATATTTTTACATTAGATCTTTTGTTTCATTTAGCTTCTTAATGATTAGTGGTTAAAGGCCCATACCCAAATCAGCCTCTCTAACCTCTGGGCTAGTATATACAGTGTAAACCTTAATGGCTGAATTAATTTATAATTGTATGAAAACCAAAATGAATACAGTAAAAATAAATAAATTAATTAAAAAAACACTGGAAAAAAATGAAATGAAATAAAATACAATTAAAAATTAAAAAAATTACAATAAATTGATAATGAATAAATAAATAACATAAAAATAGATTAATAAATCAGAGGAAATAGAACAATAAATAAATATAACAAATTAATCAATTAAAAATAATTCAATTTCTTTTAAAAAGTGACAAAAGTGATTTGTCACAAATTTCCATTAAAAGACGTCAAGGGGTTAAACTAAATTATAAACTTTTTAAAATGACACTAGTGAAACTATGACAAATGTAAAAATGTATTAACAGTCTTTTTATTAGAAATAAAACTATATTTTATTTTTAAAAAAAAGTATTTTCACATTTGCAGGTTTTTAACATTATTTCACATTAGAGACATTTAAATTTACTTTTTATTTATGTTATTGGTTTTTCCTTATTTCTAAAAAACAGGAAAAATCTGAAATATCAGGTTTTTTTTTACAGTGTACTTAAAAAATGTTGATACATTTCTGGTTTAAATTGAATCGTGTGTAAAAAACAAACAAGAGCTGTGGGTAAGAATCCTATGAAGTTACTTCTAAGCTTCATCCCATCCTGTAAAATGTCATGTTTAACTCAGTTTCCCTACACAAGTCGGCCTGCCCTCTGATCGTGACCTTGGCTGTAGCGTGCACGCAGCCAAGCCAAGGTGGACGCTCTGAATCAAGGTGAGTATGAAGATTAAAAATTGTGAATGAGTTCTGGCAGAGCTGCAGGCAGCTGGAAAGGAACATTGCTGACTGAGAAAACACAACCCCGTCATTTAGCCTGATGGAACTGTAAAGCAGCTAACACGCATGGCCAATTGTGGCTGTAGATGTGTGTGTCACTAAGTGTGCTTCATTAGTGTGCATCTTGGCCTTGTGAGTTTCTAGTGCGTGAGTGTAATGGGTACCGTGTGCTTGCTGAGGTCTTGTTTGCCCATCTTAAGTCAATTAAAAGGAAATAAGGCGGCTCTGACCGGCCCGTGAACCAGCTCCCTCAGCTGAGAGCATGTCTGTGCAAACACACACACACCAGCTAACACGAGGAGGCTGATAATGCTCCACAACTGGCAATCGACCCTGTGCCCCGCTGTGTGAGAAACAATGGCTCTGAAGCTTTTGGACTGAGTGTGCATGTGTGTGTTAAGTATGGCATGTCTGACGAAGCTTCAGAGGGAAACTGTTTAAAACAAGATCAGATGCAAAGGCAAGGCACTCGTGTGCACACTCGCTTTGTTTCAGAGGAGAAGCAACACACAAACACACATGCATACTTCACCTTGTTAAAATGTCGCGGACGACACCGAAAAGTCAGAAAATCAAATTCTCACCTTGATTTTACCACCAACTCATCTCTTATCAACTGTTTGACACATTTTGTTTAGTCATCTGGGTTTTTTTGACAAACCTCACAATGATACTGTTCAATCATTACAATTTTAAAAAGTTTGACTGTAAACGGTAACAGATCCATAAAGAATGTCTCTTTAACTTCTGTTTCTGTTCTGGATCTGCTTCCAGGTGGAATAATGACCCAAAAGTACCGGAGTTAACAAAACGTTTTCAGTCACTAAACACAAATCTCACATTTACATGGCATATTAAACTAATCTTGATTAAAATGTTTTGATGGTTGTTAGGATTAATCTAGAAGATTTTTATTCTTATTACAGATGTCAGCTCTAAGCATCATTTCCATTTAAAGTGAATGAACAGAATCAGACTTAAATGATAGAAATACTAGAAATGATCCTGGACATGTGTGTTTCAGGGCTGCTGGAAAGTTTTCAGACTCTTTCAAGTTTTCCACATTGTGTGAAAAGAACATTCTTACACTAAACCTGTGAAATATGAGGTTGTGATTTGCTAATTTATCAAAAATCCCATTTATTAGTGAAGTCAGACTCTTGTCTCAGTGGTTTTGGTTAAATCCTTGTTGGCAGACGGGACATCTTTGATTCTTCTCAAGGTTGGCCGCTCATACTTGGCACATCTTTTGAACAATTCTCCCATTTTTCTTTTGAAATGTCCAAAAGCATTGGTGCATGGCTATTTTTGACTTCTCTCTATAGATGTGCTGCTGGGTTCAGGTCCAGATTCTGGCAGGGTTACTTCTGAACTCTCAGAGGATTTTATTTATCTATTTATTCTTCTACTGGACTCTCTGTCCTGCTGAAATGTAAACTTCAGTCTGTGCCCACATACATATGGTAAGGGTGGTTGTGACCAGTAAAACCAGATTATATTGCTTCTGATGAGTGTCAGTCACTACTATTTTGGTAAACTTATAGCAGATTTTCCTGTGATGCCTTAAAAAAATATGTATTATTTCCACAGATTGATCTCTTTACATTGACATATAAAATTGTGACAGCCCAATCAAAAGTATCTGTATTGACAATACTAGCCCTTTATTTACTTGGTATTGGATTGATTGCAAACCATCCAGCATCGTTCACCCTTACTGGCCAGTTAAAGCCTGACTGGTGGAGTGCGATGGTTGTAATCCCTTGGTTTTTAGCACAGCATGAGAATTGTGTTGTCTCTTCAAGTAGTCTTCTAATATCTTTTTAGTTATATTCTAGTCTTCTACTTTTTAGTGTATTTATGTTTTTCCAAGTCTTTTAATGTCTTTTGGCAGTGTGGAATGTCTTGGTGTTTTTATATGTTCAGCAGATTCGTAACCATGTTGTATTTTTTCAATGTGCTATAATGGATTGGAGTGATTAAAGCTTTTCCTATCTCCATGAAGGAACTCTTAGGGCCCATTTATGCTCCCTTTATGTACAGTACATAAATCAGCATGTCTATTTCGAATCTTGTCAAACATCACTGCCCGCATACTCGCCGTTAGTGAAGGGAATAATGGTGTTAAAATAAATGCCATTACTAACAGGCATCACTTTTTTTCAGTAAGGCGTAATCTAACTAATTACTCGTTCCATCGTTCAATTGCTGTTACTGACGGTTGAACAAAAGTTTCATATTTGTTGGGACTATTAGGCATTGGGCGGAGAGATACGGTTGAAAGTGTCTCCTTACACTAAAGAGTAAGGAGAGTTGCCATGTTCTGTTGTGACCGGGTGCTAGCTAAGAATGAAGCAGCATCTCAAGCCAGAAGTTGTCCCCAAATTATTCCTCTTACCCTTAACTCAAATTCAGTTAATAGTTAACGCAGAAGACGCAGACAGCGTTACACTATAATTCTTCTCACTGAAGTTGTTTTCATCTGACGGAGAAACAACCGCGTTGCCTGTTTCTAAAACGTAGTAAGTGATGATGATTGACTGATGAGTAAAAGGTCATGGCAGACTTGGGTACGTCGGTGTGCGCAGCCAAACACACACGCACTCAGCCCACACACACACAAGGGGGAGAAGGGGGAGACGAAGCCACAACATCCATCAGCCTGAGATTAGTGTCCTTGATTTTTCTTCGTAATTTATTCCACTAAATTTCCTTTTCATTTATTAATCCGATTTAATATTCTGTTTTTATTATGAATGAATGAACATGCAGATGAAACTGCATTTAACTACGTTACTAACGCAGTTACTTTTTGGGAGAAGTAACTGGTAACTATAATTAATTACTTTTTTAAAGTAACGTGCCCAACGCTGCTCCCCATGCACCCTTTATATCGTTGTGATTGTAACCAAACACATCCACTAGAGGGCAGTGCAGAGTTCAGACTTCACCGAGTTCCAATGTCTGTTTTAGGCAAGGCAAGTTTATTTGTATAGGCACATTTCCTGTTCATAACAATTCAAAGTGCTTTACATAAAATATTAGAAGCATTACAGATAGTGAAAAGAAAGCACTTTAGATAACAGTAAACATGATGAAGATTCTTTAGGAGTTTATGTCCCTATGTACAGGCTATTTCTTCTTCTTCTTTGTTCCTTTAGCTGGTCACACACACAAGTTATTCTGCTAAACACTGCCTCAATGATTTCTGGTGGTACTGCAACATTTGCACAAGTTGTCTGAAAACAGACTGAAACGTACACTAAATGACCGCATAGGACATACAGAAGGCTCTAATGACCTTCCCACCAAGGGAAACAGCTCTGGACCGGACGGCATGGATTCTTTGGTGTCCCAATCTTACGATCCAATCCTAAAGGTTGGAGCTTGACACGCTGCAATCCATTGATTAGTGGAAAGAATCATCACTTCCTGTGTGACTCAGCAATAAGAACAAAGCAGGAACAGCTCCATGTTTAAAAAATATGCATGATTTATTGCCATTTAAAGCCACATATGAAGAAAGAAGACAACCTGCTAGATGTCTACCATTCTCCTCCCTAGTTTCTGGGTCTTGTTCTTCTTCGTTAGAATTAAATGAAGGTGTCATACCACTAAAGGCCCATTTATGCTCGACGCAGGAGACAGGTACGCAACTGACGCAGGAGACGGACGAAACTGCCCGAATATCAACTGGTGTAATACCACTGGAAACCGTGGTGGCAGTGCTGAGCAGAAACAAACCAGAGAAGAGGAGGAGGAACGGGAAGGGAAAAAAATGCATACGAATGAAGAGGACGACAAAAACTGTAGAAATTTCTCAAGTTTTTGAAATAAGACTATGAGATTGTTCAGGGTGTGTTGGGTGGTTAAAAACAACTTTATAGTGGCGCATTACCGCCGCCAACCGGTGTCTGAAACTGTCGTCGGATCGTGGGAGTTAACTATGAACTCAGCACAGTCCACTAGTGGAGGTCAACCATGGCAACGTAAAAGATGCAAAGAAGTATGAGGATGGTGACGCATGATAACGTTTGAAACGGACGTCCCTATTTACGTCCGTAAGGGAGCATAAATGGGCCTTAAGACGTCATACTATGGCTATCTGGCTTACACCACACCTAACATGTAAGGGTAAAATTGACTGTGGAAAAACAACAGGGATCATGGTTTACCGAACCAAACCGTCCTGGGTCGGACCCCTAGGTGGAAACAGGGCTTCCAAAGCTACTGCTCACACTCTGAGGTTGATCCAACATGGGAATAAAAACAACACAAGAAAAATTGGGAAATCCAAAAGCAACATGGAGACTCCTCAACAAATACATAATCCTTAAAAAAGGAAATAAGATAGTAAAAAATCTGAAAATTACTCTCTGAATGTGTTTTTCTGTGATCTCTGTGAAGGTCATCAGTGCTGAAAGTCAGCTTGCTGTGAATGTTTCACATTATTCACAGTCATGTAGCTTTCATAAGTGTCGGCAATGACTAACCCCAGAAATAGAAGTCTGTCTCTTTGATTTTTTTCTGCTTTATAAAGCTCTGAACAGTTGTGCTCTCTGAAACTCCTCTGTAGCTGTGGTGGGAACACTTACAGCACCACGCAACGTTGGGGTGGACAGTTTTTCTATTAGTTCGGATCATTTTAGATCATATAATTGCACGAGTAAAGGCACAATCTGAAAGGCTATGACTATGAGTCTGACTTTTAATCAATGCCATCCCTTTTTTCCTTTCTAATCTGTAGAAAACTTGTTGGTGAACACAGTGTGACACAGGTTAGCTCTAAATCAGAGCAAGGCATCTTTTGTCCAGCTGTAGAACTTTTTCTTAAATCCAACCAAATTAAAGGAGAGGTTGATTCAACTTGTTCAGTGATTACAATCTCTGTGCACCCACTATAAGCTGCAAGATGAGTAAGTACAAGTCCTAAAGAATGGATTCTTAAGTTTTTTTACGCCGGGGAAAAACCTTTCCAAACTGGTCCAGGGAGCATTCAGATATTAACACTGTATTGGTTATTTGCTCTCTCTCTTGGTTTAATTTGTATTCAATAAGTACATCACATTCACGTCCAGTTTAACAGCTGGAACCTTGTAAAATATGGCATGATAGAAAATATTTGAATACATGACATGATACAACGAGGTCATCAGAAAGAGTTTTATATGTCACATGTATGTGAAACTGTACTTACAACAAGATGGCAAATAGGCTGATAATTCATTGAATAAAATCAGGAACCTCCAAGAACACATTTACAAGCTCAAGTCAGGATTATCAACACTAAATCTACTAGATATTAAATAAGATTTTAACACTGCGTGAGTTGTATGGTCCTCTGTGTCTTTTTATTTATTTTTATTTAAATTTTTATTGTATTGTTTTTATTGATATTGCTGATTTTATTGTGCAGCACTTTGGTGACATGTTCTGTTTTTAAATGTGCTCTATAAATAAAGTGGATTGGATTGGATTGGAAGATGGAAAAAGATGGAAATTTGATCAATAAAATGATGCAGCGATCAAATGCATTCAAAATAAAAAGGTTCAAATGAATAAATTGATAGGTTATTTAGCTAGATGTTTAAATACAAAACTTTGAATTAAACTATTTATTTAATAGAATTTGCTCAGAATATTTTTAAGGGTTGTCAGACATGACATGTTTTCCACAACTTATTTTATTTTATTTATTTGTTAAAAATTCCACCTGCTTTCCGTGGAGTGTTGGATGTTTGGTTGCAAAATACTGTTTTAGCTTTGAAGTTCTACCTAGCATTAGCTAACACTCCATCCAGACCTCTCAGCTCTGCCTTGTTACCTTCACTCACAAAACCATCCTAAATTAATGAGATTGTTTTTTCTGCAATATATTTGCCTTCCTGGAGGGTTTGCAGCATTTTTGTCTTTATTTTTTCGTTTTAAATACTTCTTCATAACTTGGACTACAGGCTAGCAGCAAGCAATGCAGTAACAGACACATTACTGCATTGCGACTGGGCTTCTCATGAATAACATGAGTAATTGATAAGTTACGTGGTCCCTGACGACCCACAGGTACAAAACCCTACTTTTTACGGCCTTCTAGGTGGCATTTGAGGCCCAAGCATGGACCCATGATTATACCACTGTCCTAAAGCACCGTGTCTATCTCATGACTAAGAGCTATTCTAGTAGAGGTGAGGGACCACTTAATCCTCCATCAAAAAACCCGGCTTGTAATAAACAGGCTACATTTAATCCATAACACAGATAAGCATTGGTTAAGTCTTTTTCACTTTCCATGCCAATGGTCTCTCTTTTAGTCCTTTCCACATTCCCTCCCTCTGTAAGCGTCATTATAATACTGCTTTTGTAAAATCACTGGATTAAAATCATGACCAGCCGTCTGCATTAGATTAGAGGAAATGAATCACTTCGGATGCAGAGGATGAAAACACAACGCCAGTAATTTATTAAACACATGTAAAATAAAATAACAAGAAGTGAAATGTTGGAAATCAGCATACTGAATCTGTCTCTGAGTCAGTCAGTTAAATGTGTAAAAGACCTCAGGGGGGATTTTCTACTGTCTTCATGTCATCATCAGTCCAAGTTCATCATGCAGTGAAGCAGAAGGTGTTCAGAGGAATTTTTTTTCTGTTTTTTCAAACAGCTGCTTATGAAAAAAAGATGAAAGTAGCATCTTCAGACATCAAACTATCCTTAATTTGCTTCAGATCTTCTTTTTTTTTTTTTTTGCATATATATTTTGCTCCATGCATGCAAAGAAAACTAAACTCTGTCATTTTACAACATAAAAGACGGTAAACCCAAGAAGCTTGAGGTGTTATCATTTGTGTGGTCTTTTTACCAAATGAAAACCAATGACGCGAGTTCCTGACAACAAGGGAGTAATGCTGCGTTCGTTTTGTACTTGGAAGTCGGATTTTCTGAGTTCCCAGTCGGAAATACAATGTGAACGCCCCCCGAAGTTGGAAATCCGACTTGGAAAGTCGGAGCAGACCTACCTTCCCCGAGTTTACTCAGTAAAGATGGCTGCCCAGCAAATCAACAGTGAAACCAAGAGTAAAGAAACATTTATTTCTAAATGTACATAGATAGATAGATGAATACTTTATTGATCCCAAGGGAAATTGTAACAACTCGGCAGCAGTATGAAAACAAATAAAGTACTATGTAATAAAAATATGTAATAAAATATATAATTGAAATTAAAAATTAAAAGTGCAGACTCTGGCCCTAGACCATTTGTAAAAGTCTTAACCGGACTACTCACTGTGGTGCCCCTCTACCCCCGCCTAGTGTGCTGTTAAACAGTCTGATGG
>JBBBVU010000009.1:1876155-1886827 GCA_037177055.1 Atherinosoma microstoma
CACACACACACACACACACACACACACACACACACACACACACACACACACACACACACACACACACACACTCATAATTTAACAGCAATGGTAGCCGTACAGGACAGATTTATTCATGCTGTGTTTGCATCGTAGACACCCACCAATGGATCCTCCTCTACTGGTGGAAAATACCAGTACACGGAGATCATATATTAAAACTGATTATTTACATGCACCAATAAAACACATAATAATAAAATAAAATAGTAATAAGTACATTTTAATAATAATAATAATAATATTGGAAAAAAGTTGTAAAACCACAGTGATTTATATCAGACTGCATCATTGACCCAGCAGGGTGTCAAACACATGTCAAACAAAGCTACTGTAATATTAAAATAAAAGAAACTGTAATCCTAATGTGTCCAGGTGAGGTTTAAATATAAACCAGTTCCAGGTCAGGAGGATAACTTGTTCTATCTTTCTGACTTCAGTTTGTATGTTGAGGTGAGTCAGTTCAGGTGTTCACATGTGGAAATGTACACATATGTACACTTAGAATAACTTCTAGATCTGGAAAAGTTACTCTGATCATCATGTGAAATACTGGGTTTTACCTTCCAGATACCTGAGATTAAATGTTTGCTGGTTTTATAGATCCATGCTGGTCTGGAAGCTGGGATAAACACAAAATGATAAAATACTGATTTATTTTCCTCCAGAAATTCCAAGTTTTTCATGATGTTTTCTGAATATTTAATTGAATATTAACTTGATAAGGTACTTGTACTTATCATTTACAGGTTATTATGCTATTATCTTTTACTGGTCCAAACCCACTGGAGACCAGCTTGATGTGTATGTGGAACCTGAACCAATAGAAGTTTGACACCCTTGGTTAAAAATATCTAATTATATTTCAGTTTAAACATATTTTATCCCTGAAATGTATCATACTCCAAGTATCCAGACACATCTCGGGTTTTACAGCAAGAACGACACATTCCTGGTCAACAGGCACACAATGAGCCTCATACAGAAGTCCATATTATAGTCCAAAGGAAGGTTGATTTATCTGGTTCAGAAGTGGAAGACAAGTTAGAGCCAGAATAATCTAAAACTTCTACAGTACTAAAGCTAAGGAAGTACAGGGCAAGGTACTCAAAAAGCTTATCATTATGACATTTATATTATGATACAATCCATGATTGTATTCAGGTTACTTTTACCAGATTTTAACTTTTAGTTTAATGTTACTGGACATATAAGTTGATAAAGAGGAAAAGAACAGAGAGTTTGAGAGAATATAAGAAGACACCAAAGACGCCGAGAAGGATTAAGACATGGGTTGGGATGAGGATGAAAGTGTTTTGGCATGCATTGCTGAGGTGGTAGAAGACCAGCCTGCATACCTAGCAGATAGGTTAAAGAGGAAAAAGACTGAACAAACACGCAAACTCAGCTGGATGTCAAACATCGGATGTTTTACCAGAATTAAGAAATGAAAGCAGAAATGACAGCTGGGATCAGGACTGCACCAGCAAATCTCAAAAACAGCGCTGAATGAAAAAAAATGGCAGAAATGGAGAGACTGAGATGGAAGCCGTTCACAGCAGGCTGACAACACTACTTTCATTTTTCTACCTTGAACTACCTTGAAAATACATGTTTAGGATGAGTAAACTGGTCTCACTCATGGACTCTGATTGGTGGCGGCCTCTAGAAACACAACTGTCATCATCTCACACCCCCTAACCTTTGATTGTAAATACACACATATGCTCCATACTTTCTGGTGATCTTTGACTCTGTCTGCTCCACGAGGTGGACTGACCTGTGAAATGACCGTTACTTAGTCAACAGACAGCAGTTCAGAGAGCGCCACGTGTCAGAGTGTCAGATTATGAGGCTAAAATGATGGAAAATGAATGTATCAATAGATATAGCACCATGAAGGCCAACCAAAACAACATTAATACACTTTTTCCTCCTGCCACTTCCAGTTATTTCTGCTACTATTTACCTCCTATCCTTACAAAACCAACTCCAACTCAGCTTCTTGGCTTTATTCCAGCCATAGAGGACCATTATTTTTCTTCTTTTCAGACACACATATAACTATCTGCTCACTTGTTGATCTTTGGCTGCTCCTGATTGGACATTACCCTCAATCTAAGCTCTCTGATTGGTGGAAAGTTTGACAGGAAGTGGCTTCATCATCATCGAGGTCCCTTAGCAACAGTAGTGATAGTGATGAAAAGGTGATAAATAAAGGTGTTATCATGGATCACTCATTATAGAGTTACCATATAGAGAATAAACACTACATTCTGGCTGGATTGTAAACCTCCTGGACGGGATATAAATGCCTGGAAAACTTCTGTAGATCAGCTAAAGGGTAAGCTATCCATCACAATTTACCCCACAGAGTTACACACTACCGTTTCTGAGACACTGTGCACAAAATCAAGATATGCTGGCGTCCTGTGATTGCTGGGGAAAATCTAAACCACTCACCTACAAGAGTCTGCTGGACTGGAGATGACTGAAAAAGAGTTAAACCAGCAGACGGTCTAAAATGCAGAACACGCACCATGTTAGCATCTGCTCCAATGATTCCAGCTGTTCTTATTGATTTACTTATTTATTCCTTGTTAGTTTGATCTATCTGGAGGAATCAGAGGGGACGCTCCAGAGAGGCTAACACCATGAGGAACCATTTGTCTAGATCAGCATATCATCACATAGCAGCAGACTAACTGTGCCCTCTGTCTGCCTGTTTCCTCCTCCCAGCCAATTACAATGCAATAGGGCTTGAGCAAACAAAGCATTATGGGTCGGTTAAGCAGTCTTCTCATCTCCAGGAATTTGCTGTCACTTTTCCTGAGGCACAAATAACATCTGCAAACACCTGATAGGCCCGAGCAGCGGCCTTCAGCTCCCTCACTGCCAGGGTTAAATTGTTACCACCTTTCTCTAATCCCAACTCTGTCAATTAACTGTATGACCAAGCACTTCAAAGTCCTCCACGGCCAAAGGGTTTAACCCTGACGCTCCCGGAGATTTGTTTTTGATTTAGCCGAGATCCCCAGACACTTTCATCTTTAGCCCTTGCTCCCTCTTCCTCTCCAAATCCCACAGGACCAAGCCGAGGGCAGGGGGACTTGCAACCAATTTTGGAAAATTCAGTGTGATATTTGAGGACTAATTTTTGAGTTTCCAGAAGGTTATTAATACAAACACGAGTGTGAAATGTAATCAGGTGAAAAAGATGGTGCGTATTTGTGACACAGAGCAAACATTGTGATTCGGTGGGAAAGAAAACATTCACCCCTCCGTCCTGGTTAAATGTTTGGCATTATCATTTCATATTCAGAAATTACTTTGGGGATTCATTTATTGTTATCATAGGAGGGAATACTCAAATTTAAACTTTTTCCTCGGTTAAATAAAAAAAAGAAGATATTTCTTACTTATAAATAAAGGCAAACTTTACAAGTAGATGATGTAAGCAACACCAGATCCACATTATCATCATAATATAAAACCTTTATCCTTACTCAATGAATGAAAAAACCCTTATTTTTGATGTGCAACGATGTCATTTATTTATCTATTCATATAATTATTTTTTACTTTTATTAAGTGCGTTCAGGAGAAAATGATGTGATGTCACTGAGACATCATCCATCCATAAATGACCAGGAAACAACAACTTCATGTGTTTACAGTCATATAAATTTTCTAAAAATAAGTTATTCTTCTATATTTCTCATCAGTGTTACATTTATGAGACGCCTCTGCTAAAGTTTTATATTGGAAGATATGGATTTTGTATTTTAATCAGTTATTAATGTAACAGTTCAAGTATTTTCTTAAATAAAAATAAATAAAAAAAAAATGATTATGAAAAAAAAATCCCAGCATGATCAGAGATCATCCACCTCTCTCTCTCTCTCTCGTCCGCCCCCAGGCCATTATTCTTACATTTCATACATACAATGCTGTAACTGCCATTAGTCGACGCAGAGCTTCGCAACCATTCCAACCTCCAGTTGTGCACAAGTAGGTGTGTGTTTGTGTGTCCAGCATGTGCGTTAGCTGTGCACTGCCAGCCTGTTCAAGCCCGATCCCTTCAGCTCTGTCAACTTTAACTGTGCGTATGTCAGAGGTGGTAGATAACCTTGTGTGTGTGTTAGGGGTAATAGTGTGTAAAGAGTTAGTCCTCCATGCATCCTGCCCCCCTCTATCCCCCAACAGTCTTCCCTGCAGCGCCTCAGCAGGAACTGGAGCAAATGTGTTTAGGAATTAAGACTAGGGAATGGCCTGAGGTGTGTGGTGTGTGTGTGCTGCTCTTTTGCGGTGTGCCAGCTCCTGCCAGCTGCCCCAGGATGTGGCCTGTCACTTCACATAGACACTGACGGGCCACACAAGTGTCAGGAAAGGTGAAGATGGAGAGATGTGCATCACACACACACACAACCAAACACAGGAGTGAAATAGGTGAGGAAACACCCGATGCTTCTTTCCTGCAGTGCATGATGGGAGCACATTATATCCCACATGATGCTTGTTGCTAAAGTTGTGAAAATGATGCGGATCTAGGTGAGAAAGCAGTAGGAACTTCCTCAGAAGTCATCAGTGTCCGTGTGGAAAGCACCTGAAATCCCCACGCGTCTCATCAATGCTTGAACTAACATGGATGTTTTAAATTGATTCAACAAATTGGTTCTTCTATTCCTTGTGCAGTTTTCAGCTTTGATGCAAGAAGTCATAGATTAGTAGTTTAAACTGTTTAAAAGTGTTTGCTAAAATAAACAAATTAAAGCTCTTAGTAGCTGGTTTATTATCAGAGCTCTGCAGGCTAAAACTTCCTGGTCCAGTATTCCTCTACATCCTCGCTATGACAACCTGAAGGCATTAAACTGCATCCAATAGGTTCTTCTTTCTGCATCCTTAACATGTAAGACAATTTTCCCCCTGACCGCAGCATCTGAATGGAAAGTTACCATACAAGCTGATTTAAACTTGGATCTAACAAAGCGGCAACCTCTGGCAGAGAAATGTGAAGCCTTGGCGGAAGTGCCAAAAAACTTGTAGTTCCCCCCTCATCCGCAAGAGGCCGGCTCCAAATGGGAAAGGAAATAAAGAAGTAATTATTAAAACTAAAGTGTTTATTTATTATAACAAGTAAAGACAACTTTGTAGAAATAAATAGTTCCTTAATTTTTTTTGATCAATGGTAGAGATCCTGTGTTGTTTCACTGCTACATGAACACTTTCAATGCATTCATAACAAGAAAAACTTTGAGCTAAATCATCAGTTTTATCAGGTTCTTCATCATTATCGGCTGTTTATTTTCAGTCGTCACATCTGGTGCTTTAATGACTTACATCCTCTACGTATAAGATAAACAGTCTGAAGAGACAGATATTATCACCATGGAGACAGCTAGTGAGATGATGCTGTATAAATGCTGAATTATTATCTAACATGGTAGAGTTGATGGTAGAGTAAACATCTATAGTATATTACATGCTGCATTCACTTGAACTTGGACATCAAAGTTTACCAGGTCAGTTTACACTGACTATTTGTTCAAATTAAACTGTTTATTTTTGACATGGTCAGTCAGATTGAACAGGTGGTCTCTGTTGCTTTCTATTTGCTAATATCTTAGTTTCTTTTCTATCTTTTTAGATGCTGATTTTTGAGGCTCCACACAGGACATCTCTGCCTTCAGCACATACACAAATGAAGCAGTTTTAACGTAGAGAATTGAAAGACTATACTTTGCACCCAGACCAGTTGTACCTCGTCTTTCATGACTTACAAAATGTACACACTGGGTACCGGGGGCCGACTTTTGACGTTTCAACATCTCAAAATCAACATTACTCTTTTGTCACCTACCTTAGTTTACAGAGGAGTGGCCTTTGCTCCTATTAGTCAATGTCACAGAAAATATCTCATAAAAGGAAAAACAAGCAATGGGGCCCAGCGCTCGTTTCTGGTCTAAAAACCGGGCTTTAGGACAAGCGGCATAGCGTCGTCTAAATGGAGGAGAAATTGTTTATCATCTGCTTGCTTCCCGCTTCTGGATTTGCTGTCCTTGTTTTACATATTACCATAAACAAAATTAAGTTTCAATGCAATTTTCACCACTTTGTGATATCTAACTGGACCAATATAGTCAGAAATGAGCCATCATCAGTAGTTTCAATGATTCTAGTGTAAACTCGGTTGCTTTTTAGTTTTTATTAATCACCATATTCCATAGGCGAACTCTTACTATTACAATATGATGTTTAATAATCTTTGTATTGTAATGAAATCAGCAACGTTGGTCTGTAATATGCAGTCAGAGGGCTCGGGGGCGACCCACAGATCCTGATGTAATTACACACTTTGCCTCTTCCTGGCCCACATACCATTCTGTCCCAATTCCCTGCTGTTTGGAAATCAGGGCTATGCTGGTGACAAGTTACAGTACACATGCCCCAGTTAACCTTTGATGTGAACATGCTCTTTTCTGAGGGAATGATATGGAGGCCAAAACCACGAGGGGCTACAGAATATCCATGCAAACTGTACAGCTTCAAAGCCCTGCCTCTAATTTGAACCTTTTGTGCCACTTAAAAAGCCCATGGACTAATTTGACTCTGGCATGTAACAACCGTTTGGAGGAATGTTTGTCTGTCGTGTATATGTGAGTGAGTGTGTGACCACAGGCCTACCTGCTTTGATCATGGCAGTGGAAGATTATGACAGCACGCATGCACACAACACTGGAGATTAATCAAAACTACATGCAGCACCACATCTCCATCAGTGGAAAGAGAGTGAAGATACGGACATGTAGGCACCCAGATCGGACTTTGAGATCACTGATACTGGATCTGATTACTGGCACTGGTCCTCCATCTTCAGACCAGCAAAAAGGTGGAACAGGTGTTAAGATGAAAGTGCTGATGTATCAGAAAAACAAGTTTTAATGTCTGGATTTTAATCCACTTTGGACGGCCGGGAAACGCAGGAAATGATCCACATCTAATAAAAAGTCAAATTACTACTCTGTGTCTATATTTGTGGTTTAAATAGAACATACTTTTTTTTTCTTTTCTATCTGGTGCCACCACCAGGAGCTACCGAGGAAAGGTACATAAACATAGACTGGAACCAACACATCCTACTCACTTCCTTCAAGCATCTAGAAAAATGAACAACCCTCCAGACATGGAATTCAGGGGGTATGTTTGGTTTCTGCAGAGCCACCCCTGCAGGGTGGGGGCTACGGTCAGGGCTAATCCTGGCTTCATTTAATGGGATGGCTAAAATGAAACTGATGCAATTTTTTTTATTGATACCATGGTTGAGAATTAAAACCTGAACCATGATTTTTTTTAAAAACAATTTACTGGACTACACTATAGGAACAAGTTCTGATCCTGAAGAGAGGACATAGGCTTGTACACCTAGCTTTACAGTACACTGTACTCAGTGGGTATTGTCTCCAAACTTGGCTTCTTCCCTCAACAACTCTGTGTTCAGAAAAGGAGAGAAAATGGGCTGTAGACTGAAAAACTATTATTTTAAACCACACATTTGCACACCCCGTTAGATCTGAGAGTATTCAAGGAATTCTCTTCCTGGCTTTCTGCCTCCCTCGGTGGCCTTTTCTATGATTGTAGTCGACCGCTGTCGTAACAGCAGTGACATCAGCGAGAAGGAGATATGTCTAGGGACTGATGATTAATTAACATTGGCCTCAGCCGGCAGGGCAGCAGGATGTGATCTAATTGACAGTGGGTAATTATGTAATGGCCTCGCCTTGTAAAAGGAGATGAGCTGGAAGTACGGTAACCTAAAGTGGAAATGCAGAAGCACCATGGACGCAGGACAACAGATACACGCTCAAGCATGCTACCTAAATGAGGCTGGTGATACAGGAGGGTGGTTTACTGGGCGTCGGGGGGCCGGTGGAGGTAGTCATCCTCCGCTGTGTTTACTCGGTAATAGTCCTGTTTGCCTTTGTTTACCCCAGCTGAAATGTCATGATGCATTCGGCCCTTTGATCCGGCATTAATGTCACCACAATATGTGTCATTATATGGAAGTGGGCCTCCACTTCATGTCCTGCTCACTGGAAAAAGAAACATGACTAGATGTTGGTCTGTAAATATTTTGGATGGGAAAGAGGATGCTGCACGCCATTGGAGACAGAAACAAATGCAGTTGCTTGCAATGAAATGGCTCCGAAAGTCTTTTTTAAAGTTTAGTTGATAAATAATCTTTATCAGTGGACTGCAGTGCAAACCATAGACTGTGGCTGCAGACTGAACAATTACTGCTGTCATTAGTGTAGAACAGCTGCCCAGCTGAGAAAATAAAATCAGTCTGCTTTTTACAATGTTTGCGCACCCCCCCCCCCGACACACACACACACAAGTTGTTTTAAACATTTCTCTCTATCATAGCACTCCATGCACATCTGAATTCAGTTACTTTATGTGAAACTAGACTCTGTTGCATCCTTTCCTCATACAACAACGGTATTTAGTACTACTTGTTAGCTCTCTAGTCGTACAAGACGCACACTTCCACTACGACAAGGAGGTCAAACACAAGTTGCTATTAAGTGTCAACCTGGAATCAGATTAGAAACTCTTTTGATCTTAATCTTGAAGCTGAAGGAAATGAGGAAAAGCTGATCCAGTGTCAGTGGTTTTTGGGTACCCTTTGATGTCAAAATCGGATGGAGGCTGGAACACGAGGAGTGACCTAATGAGTGTGGCTGTTACTAGTTCCCATGATGTAATTTGCTTTCTTACAACAGTCGCTAGGTACCGCAGCCCCTGTAATACCTCTACCGGCGTGTTTTGAAAGCAAGAAGTGCTTCAACTTGTAGTGATCACTGGAACATAGACTGCTGAAATATTAAGGCTGCCTCAGTGTGTTAAGGTCAGGAATTAGTGTCTGAATTTGGAAGAAAGGCTTGAGAGTAGGGGAGAGGAAATAAAAGTGGCTGTGCAGAGGGCTAAAATAACAGTCTGACTACACAGTCTCAACCCCATCTGCTTCTGATTACTCACTATCCTTCAGATAGAGGGGGGGACGAGGGGGAGAGTACAACAGGAACTCGTGTCAGCACCGGGTTACATGACTGACGGAGGCTGGGAAAAAACTTGTTTCATTTCAGGATACTAAGCTTTGTTACCTGGGAGCATACGCACTGCTCCATGGGAATAAGAAAGGGTCTGATGCTGACTTCAAACGTCCTGAAATACAAAAAGCTCAATGGATGCCTCTCTGCATGTGTGCGTGTGCTGGCTGAATAAACCCACTTTTAATATGTACAGTATATTAGTGCCAAGTTGAGCAGAATGCTAAAGGCTGAGCCAGTGATCCAGCGCAGTCATGCTAGCAGGCTAACACTTGCAGCAGTGACTCACTAATCATAATTCATTTACTCATTAGCATTAAAGACTTGCCACCACAGCCCACTTACTGCACACAGCAAATGTGGATTATGTTACGCTCGGGTACACGGACCAGCTGAATCAAAGGGCAGAGAGTCACTGCTGTTGTCTGGAAAAGCAAAAAGGCAGAGGCGTGTTAGAAGTTATTATTGTCTGTATTCACACACGACACCTTAAATATGTATCTAAGAGGAAAGAGACGAACACATTTTGGTGTGTAGAGTGTGAAGCGGCAGGTCACTGAGTGGAAATCTTTCCTTTATGTTGGTTTGTTTCATGGTTTTCTAAATATTTTGAAGCAGACATCCAGTATGTGTACACTGTGGACAAGGAGAGTCTCCAAGATGTCCTGAACTTGTCTAAAAGAGACAAGAACAGGTTGGAGGAGCAAGTTTTAGGTTGCAAATACACAACCTCTAAGTATTTATATATGGAGACAATTACTCACAAGTTTTCTGTTTGCATGTGCAGGCTCATTACTATTACCATTTACTCATTCATTCATGCATTCATTTATTTATGTATCTATCAATCTATCCATTCATTCATTATTTCTTCATTCCACTTTCAGAGTTTATCACTAGATAAGTAGTCAGGGGGAAATGAAACAAAACAAAAAAAGAAACAGAAAAGGTTAAAAAATTAGATTTTTCTAATGTAGTTTTCATTTTCTAAAGTTCCAGGTTCAGTCTATTTCTAGAAATGAATAAATAAATAATTTAATAATCACACAAAAGGACGAATAATAACAATAAATAAGATGATAATGACAGACATTAAAACTGGGAAACAAATACATAATCAATAATTTACAACCAAATATTCAAAAACATGGAATTCATTATTTGAGCAGAAACAATTAAATTAAGAAATATGTATTATATATAATATATTTTGCCATTGTATTCCATGGTGTTTTCATTTGTTGGAAATCAGTGTTTTTCGTCAGCTTGTGACTCATTAAACCAACAGTGTATACCAATATGTGTACAGACATGACAAATTGGAAAAATAGCATAACATCAATAAAAGGAAGTGATAGTTGGCAAAGGCTACATATTTTTTCTTTCTAACAGAAATGGGGCAGGTGGACTGATGATGCTATCAATCGAATGGTAAATGTGAGGAACTTGTTTGAAAGGTGCTACATAAAATGTGCATACATAAATTACATAGTTGTACCTGTGAATCAGATGGAAAAGATGAA